>ML806179.1:156833-190254 GCA_009831015.1 Picea engelmannii
CATCTGTGATTCAGCATTTGTGTTTCAGCAGTCGTGTTTCAGCATCTACGTTTCAGCATCTGTGATTCGGCATTTGTGTTTCAGCATCTGTGATTCAGCATTTGTTGTGCGTGTTGACATCCTTGACTGCTCCATAACCGATTTCCATCAATGACAACCTTGATCATCTGCATCATCTCTGCTGTAGCCATCTTTCCAACAAAAAATTGACCTAGTTTATAGGATCTTTGCCTATTTTCTTGGGCCAGTTATTGACTCTCTATTTTAGGCAAAATTCGATCCAGTATTCTAGGATTTTGAAACTGTTTGTAAAGGTTATAAAGCCCAGAACATTTGATGAACAAAAGGTTAGATTTTGAGTTCTATAATCCACTGTTATTGTGATAAAGACACTTTCTTTAATATATTAAGCCTGCAAGCTTCTTTCATTGTTATTGTCAGACTCTCTTTTTATTCTTTTTCTATGCCTATGAGTCGAAATCATTTCTTTGTCTATGTTTAAAGGTCCCATGGTAACTGTCACCTTACCTTTGATATTTAAGCAAGAACCATAAGCATCCTTTGCTAGTTTGTTGACCCATCATATATATTATTTATGTATGTTCTGGTTAATTGATTGGTTTTATTATCCATTTGATATGCAAACCTATATGATAATAGCTCTTAAAGGCCTTGTACTGCATGAATATAGCTAGACTGTCTTGAAGATACAATCCAGTGATTTAGATATTCATCTTGATCCAAACCCACATCCATCATTGAGAAAATAATTACAAAAAGGTTAAGTTACCTGGCATCTCTGAGATACAGCTTGGGAGAGTTTCCTGGAGTGATAACGAATTGGCGTCATTGACGGGGATGGAGATTGAATCTCAGCTTCCTTGGGAGATGACATAGATCCAACTTTGATGATAGACAAAGTCTGGACACATTTTTGGTTGTAATCATCTATCTGGCGACTCCATTGGAACGGAGTGGCTCTGAGAAGGGCTCATACCAGAGAAAACCAAGAAAGGCCACTAGCAACACCAGTTCCAGACCCTGAGAAGATCATCAGAAGTGGAAAAGCATTGCAAAGACAAACCTCCAGATCTGTAAGAGCATATAGACCAGGTATTTCAAGAAACACTTCTTCATTTGTTTCTAGAGAACCTCTTGTCGAATCCACTTCTAATGAAACTTCTAGTTCTCAGAAAATTGTAAATTTGTCAGAAAGCTTGAAGGGTGATGAGCCTTCAATTTCTTCTGATCTTATAGATCCTATTTCTGAGCATATTACTATATCCAACTTAGGAGAAGAAGTTGTAGAATCTATCCAAGAAGAGGACTCTTCCTCTTCCTTGAATTCTTCACAAATTGAGCCTGTTGAAATTTTTTTCCATACTTACACTAGTTTGCCCGTTCTTGAAGATATTTTACAAGATATTTCCTCTAAGGGTGAAGAAAACTTCGCCTTGTTGTCCGGCTAGTTTTACAGAGCTTCTTATTTCCCACTATTCAAGAACCACATTTCAGGGTAGTCATCTTACCAGTGCTTCCACTTCATTCCTCAACGAAGTAAGACCTCCATTTTCCATAGTCCCACCTGTTCCATCTCAGCCGTCATCTACAAAAACTTCTTCCTCTGCATCAACCCCCAAGATTTACATGGATACTCCTTTGACAAAAATGGAACATATCTTAGCCAATAGATATGCCCCTCTTGTTTTTCCCAATCCCTTATCATCCATGCCAACAAAATATTATCAGAAATATATGCCCAAGTTTACTGGATCTGGAGATTATACTACTGAAGAACACATAGAGTCTTTCTATGCCTATGCCGAGAACATTAACATTTCAAAGGAAGATGTTTGGACCAAAATTTTTGTACAGAGCTAGGATGGTCAAGCTAGGAAGTGGTTCAAGGAACTTCCAGCTAATTCAGTGGCAGGTATTGAGAAGTTAGATGAAGTGTTTTTGAAACATTGGGGAGAATGAATAGACCTCTTGTATTATATTACTGAATTTGGAAATCTAAAAAGAGAAAATGGGGAATCTGTCTCACACTTCACCAAAATATTCAATAAGATGTTTGGCAAGATCCCTGCAGAGATCAAACCAATTGATGCATCAACAAATATTATTTACTCTTCTGCCTTTGATCTAGAATTTTGCTTAATCCTTTGAGAAAGAAGGTTAGCCACACTCACTTTAATGCAAGATGTTGCTCTTGAGGTCGAATCTAACATTGTGGCATCCCAGAAACTTAAAGGAAAGTTTGAAAGAATGAAGTCATATGTTGGTCCTCCTTCTCCTTCAAATACTAAAATGGAAAAGATGGCCAAGATGTTGGACAACTTGACCTCGGAGATGTCAAAACTGAAAATTCAGAGTCAACAACTAGTAAGAAGTAAAGAGCCTAATGCCTATGCTCCTAGGAATCCCAATGCATTCCCTTACAAAAGGAACAACCAACAGGTCTAGATCCTCCAGAGAGACAATAATGCAGCTGAAGACCAAAGGATCAGGGCCCGCTTCCAAAATGTAGTACTAGAAGAAGAGCATGAGCTATCTCATGATGAAGTTGAAGAAGAAGACGACATCAATTGCTTTGGGGATGATACGGATTCCTCCTTCTTGACACAAACAAATTACGAGGAGGCCCGGATGAATGAGCAGATTAATGAGGCAGGCATTGAAGAATTTTTTTATCAGACAGATGATCAACCAGGTTACAATTTAAGATCTAAGACGACTGCTCCAAAGCCATTGCTTGTTGCCCCTGGGAAAAAGAAAGATGTTGCTTCCAAGCAGCTTACTGCTCCTGCAAAGAAGACCTCTACTCCTGCAAAACAGAAGCAGAAGCAATTGCAACCCCAATTTAAAGAAAAAGTGTCCCTCAGAGCTCCTTCTAACGAGGTAAAACCTTCCGATAAAATATCATATTCATTTAATTTCGAATCAGAAATTCAGAAGGTAAAAATACCTATACCATTGACTGAACTTATGAAGAATGACATATTCAAGTCTGCTATCCTGAAGTCCCTTAAACCAAATACTCCCCCAGCTGTTGATTATGTAAACCTTCAATATGACAAGCCCACAATGACTATAGGACCTATGGTAGAGGACTGAGATGATTCTTGTCCACCCTTCTACATATCCCTGAATATCCATGACAAGATCCTTCACAACTGCTTGCTTGACTCGGGAGCGTCACACAATCTTATGCCTAAAGCAGTGATGGATGAGCTTGGGCTTGACATCACAAAACCTTACCATGATCTCTTCTCTTTCGACTCTAAGACAGTCAGATGCCTCGGCCTCATAAAATACCTTGCCCAGCTGCCAATGAGAAGCATGGTAATGGATGTTGTAGTGGCTGATATCCCACCCAAGTTCAGCCTCCTCTTGTCACGTTCATGGAGAAAAAGGCTACGAGGTACCTTGCAGATGGATCTTTCCTATGCCACAATCCCAATGTTTGGAGGAGAGCTAAAGAGACTTTACAGAGAAAATCATCTTGCCTACATCATTAGTGATGGGAAGAATTTTGTAAACCATCCCATCTATGCATTAGACACAGACTTTGGGGCATGCATTTTACAAATAGATGATTCTCAGCCAGCTCCTTTGCATCTCACAAAGCCTACTTATCAACAGACTTATGGAGAGAGTACTCCCATGTGGAGCATGTTCTTTGATGGTGCCAGTACCAAAGGCTCAGCAGGTCTAGGTGTAGTTTTGATTTCTCCTTCAAAAGAGGCTATTCATTTGTCTTTTAAACTTGATTTCAAAACTACTAACAATATAGCAGAGTATGAGGCTTTGCTGTTGGGATTAAATTTTGCCAAGGAGATGGGAATCAAAGGTATAAAGGTGTTTGGAGATGTGGATATCATCATACAACAAGTGAATAACACTTTCCAAGCAAAACATGTCAGGTTGAAAGCTTACAGGGATGAGGTATGGAAAATCAAGGACTCTTTTTCCATTTTTGATATTTCTTATATACCCAGATCTATGAATCACCTAGTTGATTCCCTTACTATCTCATCTAGTATGTTCATTCCTCATATGCCTCCTAGACTGACTTATGAAATCCAAGTCAAATATAGACCATCCCTGCCCGATAATATCAAATATTGGAAAGTCTATGAAGATGATGATGAGCTTAGTAGATTTCTCGAGGTTGTAGAAGAATTTTCTAATATGCATATTGACTAGGAAAATCAAAATGTAGAGGAATCCAAAAATCCTAAGCTGAAAAGAAAAATGGGTCAACATGATATTGTTCAATTGCCCAATAATTATATACCTCGGGGTTTGGCGCCTCTTGAGAAGATTTTCGACCAAAACGATGTCCCCTACAAACCTGATAAGAAGGAAAAGGATCCTGTTGTCCATGAGCACAATATAGGAAGATAGAGCCATCCTAAATTCATAAATTTGTCCACTAAGTTAACTGTTGATCAGAGGTCAGAATATTGCACCATTATGAAGGAATTTGCTGATGTTTTTCCCTAATACAGTGATCTGAAAACCTATGATCCTGATGTCATTCAACATAAGATTCCCCTTGAGAAAGACACCATCCCCTTCAAACAGAAGCTAAGACATATCAGTCCTCTCCTATCGCGTGTAATTGAAAAAGAAATAAAAAAATCTCCTTGATGCCAAAATCATAATTCCACTGAGATAATCTAAATGGATTGCAAACCCGGTGATAGTGAGAAAGAAAAATGGTGAGATCAGGTTATGCGTTGATTTTAGGAACCTAAATAAATGCTCCAAGAAAGACAACTATCCCCTACCCAAGATGGAATACTTGCTGCAAAGAATTTTAGGAGCCATTGCCATGTCATTCCTAGATGGCTTCTCAGTCTATAACAAGGTTATTGTACACCCTGATGACAAAGAAAAAACTGCCTTTACTACTCCTTGGGGTACCTTCATGTATGCCAAGATGTCATTCAGGATGATGAATGTCGAGGCCACTTTTCAGAGGGCCATGGACATAGCTTTCGTGGGAGAGAAGGACAATTGTTTCCTCATCTATCTTGATGATTTCACAGTTTATTCTAGCAGTCATGAAGAGCATCTGAAGCATCTAAAAAGAGTATTTTTGAAATGCAGAGAGTTCAGGATTTCGCTGAACCCCAAAAAGTCTCAATTTGCTCTCAAGAAGGGTAAGCTCCTAGGCCACATTGTTTCAGCAGAGGGAGTGAAAATTGATCCAGCTCGGGTGGAAGCAATTTGGAAGTTGTCCATACCAAGGTCAAAGAAGGATATCCAATCCATTTTGTCAGAAGGTTTATTCCTAATTTCCCTGAATTAGTGAAACATATAACTTCTATGCTAAAAAAGGGATCTGAGATAAAATGGACAGACAATGCAAGAAGTTCATTTCAGGATATTAAACAGGCTATCATGGAATTCCCCACTCTAATTAGTCCAAATTACACCAAGAATTTCTATATTTTCTCTTTTACTTCCTATGACACAGTGGCAACAGTCTTGTTACAAAAATATTACGAAGGACTTGATCACCCGGTGGCTTTCTTCAGCAAATCACTCAGGGATGTTTAACTAAGGTATGACCCTATAGAAAAACAAGCCTATGCTCTCACTAAGTCATTAAAATATTTACATCCTCCATGCAAAGGTTGTTGCCTATGTTCTGTCAGCCTTAGTTAAGGATGTCTTGACCCGGCCTGATATTGATGGAAAGAGAGATAAATGGATTGCAAAGATGATTGAGTTCAACATAGAAGTGAAGCCCACTAATATGGTGAAAGGCCAAGGCCTTTCCAAGCTCATGACAGAAGAGAACTGTGATCTTTTGGACATAAATTTCATTAGGGAAAGTTCAGCAAGTTTGCAGACAGGGGTAGCAGCAGAAGAGAAACATGACAGCCAACAGGTGGCCGAGAATTTGTCTTCATGTGAGTGGTATTTAGGTATTGTTCATTTTTTACACATGTTGGAGGTTTCTCCTGAACTTAGCATGACTCAAGCCCGAGCCCTTAAGCTCAGAGCAATTAAATTATGCATTAATGATAATCTTTTGTATTGGAAAGATCCTACCGGTTTACTACTAAGATGTTTAGACAAAGATGAGTCAGCTAAAGTCACGCATCAGTTTCATTTTAGTATTTGTGGAGGCAATCATTACTGGAAGACCATGGCTCATAAAATCCTAAGGGCTGGGTATTATCGGCCTTTTCTTTTTTTTAGATGTGTGCGCCTTTGTGAAATCTTGTGATAAGGGCCAAAGATTCATAGGAAAACAACAACTAAAATCTCTACCCCTGAGACCTATTGTAGTGAACGACCCTTTTCAGCAGTGGGGCTTAGATTTCATAGGCGATATTAATCCTTCATCTAGTGGGCAGCATAAGTGGATCCTGGTAGCCACTGACTAATTTACCAAGTGGATAGAAGCAATCCCCACTAGAAATGCCAAGTCATCATGAAGTTTTTCTATGAAAACATTATGATCATATTTGGTTGCCCAAAAAGGCTAGTGACAGACAATGCAATAGCCTTCAAAGCTGATGCATTGGTTGACATGCGTAAGTCAATGAGCATTCAATTGGTACACTCTACTTCCTAGTACCCTCAAGGCAATGGCCTTGCCGAGTCATCCAATAAGAGTCTAGTCAGAATCATCAAAATATGTTGGAGGAGAATCAAAGGGGTTGGGATTCTAAACTAAAGTTTTCTCTTTGGGCCAATAGAGTGACTATCAAGAAATCTTTAGGAACTTCTCCTTTCAAACTAGTTTATGGCACTGATGCCATTTTCCCCATTCAACTAGTTCTACCAGTGGTTAAGTTCTTTCAGGAAGAACAAACTGAATTAAATGATATGGTGAGAAGAGTGCTTGACTTGGTAGAATTGTAGCAGGTCAGAGAACAGTTGGTGGATAAATCAGAAGTTCATAAAAAGAGGATCAAGGATAGTTTTGACAGAAAAGAAAAGGAGGACAACTTTCAGGTTGGTGACTAGGTTCTAAAATGGGATGCTCTCAGACAAGATAAAGGCAAGCATGATAAGTTTGACTCTTTGTGGACCGGTCCTTTGATGTTAACTCAAGTAAAACACAACAACACCTTCATTCTACAAAGTCTGGAGGGTGAAGAAATGTTTGGTGGCCCATTCAATGGGTGTTTTCTGAAACTCTATTTCATCTAGGGCTTCAAATCTTTGTCATTGTAAATTTTATTTTTAGTTTTTTTTTGTTTTTGCAAAATAACTCCATGCCCAATGGAAGCACTAGTAGATAGATTTGAGTTTTTTTTTTTACAAGAAAGGCGTTGGTTCTGTGGTTCTTGAAACCTCATAGGGAGGCTTTCACCCCCAATAGTAGCCAGTGTTATCTCCTCAAATAAATCAATCAAGTTATTTCATTTTAGGTGATAGGATGTCTTTAAAAAAACTACATTTTTAATTTTTAAGGCTCATTTTTTAGAGCTTTAAGCATGTAATAAAGTTAGAATAAACTTTTGTTTAGTTTTTATTTGATCTAATTCAAATCTGAGGTTTCTGTGGCTTAGGCGAACATTTTGATTGTTCATTAGCCACCGAAAGCCTTAGCTTTCGGTAGCTTAAACAAAGAAATGTAAGGCTATTTTAGCCACCGAAATCGTAGGAGCGAGTGAGGAGTCAACACGTCCTTTCACACATTTAAACTATTGGGTTTGAATTTTTATAATTGCAATTAGCCACCGAAATGACAGGAGAACGAACCGTTCATGATCAGAAGTTGATCTCTCCATGATATAGAAAATCTTTTCGGATCGCTGTTTCATCAAACTACATGGTTACGTACCTTTCAATCATCAACCATGATTGTTTCAAATCGCAATATGCTCTTTCACATCCCTTGTAATCAACGCCATGATATGATGAAAGCCTCATTTTTCTCATCCCTATCACAGCCAAGCCGAATCTCCCTAAGTCTACACTGTGTAATTTTCCCCAAAAATCCGATTTTTCAATCGTAGGTGTATAAGAGCATTGCGACAGATGAAGAAAGGAGGATCAAATCTGAGGAAAGAGCTCGACATTATCAGTTAGTTGGAATCACACCCGAAGGTATGCCAACTTTTCAGGGATGCAGGTTGCTATAATTTTTGTAAACAATTACAGAGTTCTCACCAGCATGTGGCAGAAGCCTTTGATATGAATTTCGATGGAAGGAAAGAAGTCATCGGTCAAGATGAATTCGAGGTTGATGAATCCCTCATAGCCAAGGTGACAGAGCTTCCCAGGACTGGAGAAAAATTGTTTAAAACCACTGTCACAAAGAATGTTGAATTCAGGTCTTACTTGAAACCAGAAAGCAAGGATTTGATACGGAAGAAAGACATTCTTGTATCTTTCCTTGAAGAGAAATGGAAACAACTACTAAAAGCCATTATGGTCTATATAACTTGTGAAGGCAGATATAATACGGTGATGATTTACCATTTCAAACTCATGAATCATTTTACTGGTAGAAACCCACTCAATCTGCCCTATTTTCTCCACAAAATCTTATCTAAGATGGCACATTAGGTCAAGGCCAAGCCCAATAAAGTTGCAGATAGACTATCCCACCATGGTCTAATTAAGATTTTGGTTTTTGAGCTGTTGCAGAGACGAGGCAAAGAGTGGAATTACTTCTTGTCCTGGAATGATTTTCAGACTAATATACAGCTAGAGGGTAAAAAGAGTCCTCATTCCAAGAAGTCTTCTACTCCCATAAGTGGAAAAAGGAGGAGGAGAGCTATCTCTCCAGTTCTAGTTAATCAACCCTCTCCATCTTCTAACCTTAACAAAACTAAGAAGAAACTAAACTTCAGCAGTGAAATAGATAAGGCCGAAGAAACCCCAATGAACAAGAGCATTCTTAATCTTCCTTACACCGACTTGGAGGATGAAGAACATCAAACTGAAATAGGGCACGAAGATTCATTTACCACAGGGCATGGAAATTCAGTTTATGTAGATGTTTTCACAGCAAGGTATGAATACCTTCCATCACCTACACCTCAAGAAGAACAAGAACCACAAGTTGCATATGCCTCATCTAGAAAAAGAGTGAAGCAGAGTAAATCAAAGGAAATCAAGAAGATTAAGAAGAAGTTAGCTCAACAAGAAGTGCTAGAAAGGGTAATTAAAACCATATATGAAACCCTGTCGAAGAACTTTGCAGAAAGAAACTCATCCTTGGAAAGATTAGCACATGAAAGCATAAAGGAAAAGAAAAAGAAGGACAAGATTGTAAAAGATTACAACAACTTATGGAGAGTAGCTTAGGGCTTGAAGAAAAAGGTCATGGATTTGAGGAAACATGCTATGTCTCCAAAACACCAGGCTTGAACACATGCTACTCTTGAAACCCTAACAGAGGTGGCAGTTCAGTGCAATAAACCAGAGGTAGCCAGTTATCCTACAGTCTTTGATCAAGATGCAGAAGCCTTAAAAGATCATCCCTAAGGCGTTTTTGAGTTAAGACAAAAGGTATTTTTGAAATTTTGTTAATTTCACTAAAACAAACCTTTCGGTGGCTTAGGCTAACATTTCGATTGTTCATTAGCCACCAAAAGTAGAGCTTTTAGTCGCTAATTGGTCTGAATTTTGTCTATTCTAGCTACTGAAAGAACTGATAGGGCAGAAAGTTAATAATTTTGCACAGATCCAAGTTTTCCTTGTCTAAAAGCCTCAGGAATGGTTATAATCGATAGACAATAATTAATTACATCCTTATCAAGAGTTGGTTTTGATTTTGGAGATGCTTTACAAGACAGAGAGGTCAAAATCAGTTAGCTATTTTCACGGATATAAAGTTGTTTGACTGTCAGCAGGTGTCATTTTTCGACTCCTCTCATATCACATAAAATCCAGCAGCCTCGGAAGGCTCACTACACCTGCCAAAGAATATGAAGGACATAAATATCATCCAAGGATACGCATTGACCTAGTTTATAGGATCTTTGCCTATTTTCTTGGGCCAGTTATTGACTCTTTATTTTAGGCAAAATTCGATCTAGTATTCTAGGATTTTGAAACTGTTTGTAAAGGCTATAAAGCCCAAAACATTTGATGAACAAAAGGTTCGATTTTGAGTTCTATAATCCACTATTATTGTGACAAAGACACTTTCTTTAATATATTAAGCCTGCAAGTTTCTTTCATTGTTATTGTCAGACTCTCTTTTTACTCTTTTTCTATGCCTATGAGTTGAAATCATTTATTTGTCTATGTTTAAAGGTCCCATGGTAACTGTCATCTTACCTTTGATACTTAAGCAAGAATCATAAGCATCCTTTGGTAGTTTGTTGGCCCATCATATATATTGTTTATGTATGTTCTGGTTAATTGATTGGCTTTCTTATCCATTTCATCTACAAACCTATCTGATAATAGCTCTTGAAGGCCTTGTACCGCATGAATATAGCTAGATTGTCTTGAAGATACAATCCAGTGATTTAGATATTCATCTTGATCCAAACCCACATCCATCATTGAGAAAATAATTACAAAAAGGTTAAGTTACCAGGCATCTCTGAGATACAACCTAGGAGAGTTTCTTGGAGTGATAACACAATGATGGAGACAGTTCTCATTTCTGAAATTACTGGTCAGTTTTTTGATCTTATTTCCTTTTCTTTTTGGTTCAATGCTTACCAATTCTATTCCTTTGGCTTTTCTCCTGCAAAATGGGGATTGTAGGTCTAAGTTAGGTTATCTCTAATTACTAGGGGTATTTGTTAGGGAATTCCAATCCCTTGTTACAAAAGAAAAAATCGCCCCCAAGTCTTGTCTATTGTAACCCCTCTCCATCACAAACTTCTGCAACTTTATTGCTGCTAACTCTTCCATTTCCCTATGTTGCCACTCAAGGCGCCTGTCCTCTCATGGAATTTGAACATGAAAAGGATGAGCAATAAACAAGGCCCATAATCTAGTAAAAGAGGACTCCGTAGGGGGTCTAGACCCAAGAAAAAAAATCCTACCCCTTAGAAATCACCCTAGTATGTCACTAAGACCAAAATGGATGCCATGAAGGAAGCCAGGGATTTCCACAAAAGATTATCTTCTGAAGTAAAAGAAGAGATGGCATAAAGGCATAACACAATTGTGCAAAATAGGAAGAAAATATCCAAAGAGCAACTTGAAGCTAAATTTGAGGGCTCGATTCTTAATACAAGCTTCTCTCATACAAGGGATTCAAAGATATTTAGGCCGACTGAACTTTATTGGCTCAACAAAGCATTCAAGCCCAAATTATGGAGGAAAAATGCCTACAGCAACATACCATCCTCCATAAACTAGATTTAATAGATAGAAAATTTGAAACTATATTTAGAGCAATCCTTGACATTGATATCATAGTTTCCAACCCTTGAGGAATGATAATTTGGTAACCCCTCAAGGCAGTTAAAGGTTAGAGGGCACACCTTCCAACCTAATTCTAACTGATGAAGATCCCTTACCACTAGAAGAAGCACATAATGGGTGGACACATTCACCTAGCCATACTTGCATGCCACACTGACTATGTTGTGTTATGTTCTCTACTCAATTTGGAATTGTTAATATTTTATAGTAGTTATGTTATTTTCATAGTATACTATCAATATTACTCAATCTTTTATATTATCAATATTTGAAAGTTACATAGTTTATTTGGACTTTAAACTCTAGTTTTTCTTTGACTCATTGTGATCTTGGTTTCCCAAGCATACCACAACTCCATATGATTATACTTTTTTTTTATAACATCAATATAAAAATTAACTAATTTAAAAACAATTTTTTTTAAATTTTCATATAAATAATATTTTTAGCTTAAAAACATTTTTATTTTATTTTTATATAAATAATATTTTTATTTTTTTTAAATTAAATATAATCATTATTCTTAAATTTTATTTTGTTTAACATAAATTCATAATTAATATTTTAACCTTTTATGTTGTTAATTATTTAAGATGATATATGCATTTATTCATTTTACTATATAAAGAAGATATATAAAGAAGAGTGTTTTATGTTTAATACTTCTTTTGAACAATGTTCTCTTTACCATTGAAAGAAGAGTTACTATAAAATTCTAAGACTTTAATTTTAGTAATTTCACTTTACAAGAGTGAAAAGTTTGTGTTTGACCTTTCAGTAATACAATGAACAATTAGTTTTACAAAGGCATTTATAAGAATTTTCAAATATTCTTGAATTTTAATAATTAATAATGTTTTTTTTTTTTTCCAATAAACCAATCTTCATATCTTAATAGAATGAGGAGAATTTACACAAAAACCACATTGATGTTGGCTTGTCGCTAGGAAAACCAGACCAACAAGAAGAGAAGATACTTTCAATTCATAAAATTTGAGTTACGTTCTAAATGACATAAAAACTTATGACACTGTAAAGCCAAGCCAAGTGCCTAATATCCTTCATACAGTTAGCCATAAAAGTTTTGTACAAGGTGCTATAGAGACTCAAAATTCTAGACATTAAGCGAGTTAAGATGAAGAGAGGCCACCTATCCTTGCAAGTTTCTCTTGGAGTTGGGGCATGGGGTTTCCATCAACCAGAGCAATAGGTTGCTAGGCACAAGCTGAAAGAGCAATCCTCATCTCCTGGAGTTATTGTTTAACCTCTACCAATTACGTGAGGATTTCCTCTCGGTCCTCTTCTTAACCCCGAAGAACCTTTCCATAAAGGTCTTAATATGCCAATACAGGTCGACGGTCCTCCAATACTTGGTATCTCTTTCCCTGGAGCTTCCTGAATACAGAATCTAGTCACCAATATCAACATCAATTTCCCACTCGTGAATGTTAAGTTAGTTGAGACGAATTCCCTCTTCCACAATTTTTGTCTCCTCTTGAATGTGATGAGGGACTTGTTCCTTTTATTCATGTGCAACAACTATGGCTTCCAATATCACTCTCGGATTATTGGGCTCTGAACTAGAGAAGTGGGAGATAGAGGGCCTAGGAAAGGTCCTTCTATGTCGATGATAACCATAGCATTAAATGACTAGGAAACATCGTGATTAACAAGAAGACAAAGTTCGACTGAGGGATTAAGGGAGCCTATAACACAAAATAGTTCACACAAAGATTCGTTGTAGTGTCGTTGTGCAAAGGGGGGGAAATCTTCTCCTTTATCATTGTGGTCAGGCTTAGGGTTGGAGTGATGCCACTTAGGAATACCATTCGACTGAAACAAAGATACCACTTTGATCCATGATTTAGAACTGAGACTGAGCATACCACACAATTGAATAATGGTCTTTTCTACTAGTTGTATACATGATTAGACAACGGAGCGTGTGGATGTGGTTGCCTTAACTGGCCTTAATGCTTCTTCATGTCTCGCATGAGCCTCCTTGGCTGACACATCTCTTGGATTCATGTTGAGTGAGCCACTCAACATGAATCCCACTTATTTTGTTTGTGGGTTGAATGATCTGTCACCCAATGTGTCTCCCATGTGTTCGTGCGGAGTGCCAACCACAATATCTCACCTCCCTGTCACCCCATATGGGGGAATCAATAATGTATTTCATTTAATGTATGATAACAATAATATTTTCATGATTTAATAAAATTATTTTAATATTTAAATTTAGGATTACAGATTTATAATAATGTTTTTTTTTTATAATTGTTTTTTTTTTATTTATGTTATTTTATTTTTCAAATGATCTATGTTTCTCCACCAAAGGTTTATTAAATAAACTACCAAATTTTGCTAAAATAAAAAAGAATAAATTTTGTATTATGAATAATATAATTTTCAAAATACCCAATTTTTTAAAATATATATGTTTCATATTTTATAAATCTAAAATTAAAATAAATCTACATTACTAATAATTAAAAATAAACTTCATATAAAAAAAATATATGTTTCATATTTTATAAACCTAAAATTAAAATAAATCTACATTACTAATAATTAAAAATAAACTTCATATAAAAAATATTTATGTTTCATATTTTATAAACCTAAAATTAAAATAAATCTACATTACTAATAATTAAAATAAACTTCATACATCTAAAATTAAAAATTAAGCTTCATACATCCAAACTTATCATTATAATTATTAATCTAAAATTAAAAATTAAACTTCATACATCCAAACTTATCATTATAATTATTAATAAATTTTGAAGTATAAATTAAAAATTTATAAACAAATTTAATAACTTTCTTTAACTTTAACGTAAAAATTAAACTTCATACATCCAAACTTATCATTATAATTATTAATAAATTTTGAAGTATAAATTAAAAATTTATAAACAAATTTAATAACTTTCTTTAACTTTAACGTGATATGTGATATTTTCATATAATTTTGTAACATTATTTTACACTTACAATGACCCTAATAACCAAAACAAAGCAATATAGCTCAAATTTAAATTTCTCTTTTAGATGTCAAAGGTGAAGTAGAATTAAAATTGTCATACACGTATTTAACCAAGTATTTTGAATTAAGTTAACCAAGTTTTTTTTTTTGGGCATGAAGTGTATTAACAATCATCCTACATCAAATTTATCTCATTCCTTCATTCGAATCCCACTCATCTTCTTAGTCTTCATTGGCATCGCAATTCTATGTGAATGTGTGTTTGAATTACTGCATCTAGAGGTTTATAATTTTAAAACCCCCTTTATGAATGAATGTGATAAGATATTGGTCAATAAGGTGAAGCCTCCATGACTCCAAGAATCCCACACATAAGACAAACAAAAACACCTTCCTTTTTCTATGATAAAAAAACCTCTAGGTCTAACTTATAAAACAAAGTAGAAACTTTTCTATATCTACTTGATTGATTCAATGGAAGGAGGAGTGCATGAAACTAACATAAAATCAAAATAGGAGGGGAGAAAGAAAGGAGATTCTATTACATGTAGAAAATATACAATACTAGAACCATAACTTACTATGGTCAGATGGCCCTAATTCCTTTAATCTAGGAGTGTCTTCCTATTAACACTATCTCTAGTGAAATGGTCTTCAATATTTTTGTTGAGCACACACTTATACTGAGAAGGGGGGTGGGTGAATCAGTATAGGACAATATTTTACGTATTTAAATTAAATCACCACAATAAAAAATCATACCTAAGATCTATCAACTATAGAACACAGAACACAAGATTTATGTGGAAACCCTTTCGGGAGAAAACCAAAAAAACTTCTCTTTATAACTCTTCATAGGCACCAACCTATTGTTACAAACATTCGTAGGCACCAAACCCCATTGATATAAATCCTTGTAGGCACCAACCTACTCTTATAGATCTTTGTAGGCACCAACCTACAGGCTACCAGAGACACCAATCCCTACCGCTAAGCACCAACTTAGCAAGAGACATCAATCTCTTCATTTGAGTAACACCAATCCTCAATTACAATTCTCGCTTTCTTGAATATGACTTCTTCAAATAATCATTCATATTTCCTTCGCCATTCTGCTCACACCTTCTTCACATACATCTTTCTTCTTGAGATGCTCCTCTTTATATAGGATGATATTGTTTTTAATATCAAACATGTTTCCCTCCAATTATTTTTGAATTTATATTTCTTGGAGACCCTTCATGGAGAGTTGTGTCTATTTGCAAAGACACGTCAATCATTAATTAAATAATCAATTTCTTTTTATTCTCCCAAAGCCAGCTTACCACCTAGAATCTAGGAATGAGTGCTCTTCCTCCTAAAAATAGGAATTTACTAAAGATAAAAGTGGAATTTACCAATGTCCCATGGCTTTGGAAGCCTGTGGTATTTTTGCATAGTATTACATATATGAGAGAGATAATTATGCATGTACCCAACATAATTAACATCATCATACCAAGTCATGAACATGTGGGTTAACCCTCTCTACAAATGTCTATTAAAATAATAAATATATGTTGACTCAATCCAACACTTGGTTAACTCTTGTATATAAAAACCTCTATATGTATCACTGCATGTATATTATTTCCTTTGACATCAATGAAAATATTGCTAACAATCTCCCCCTTTGTCATTGATGGAAATCCTGCAACGAAACACATAGTCCACCAGGCATAGAAAGAATTATCCCCCTTGTTGTAATACTCCCCCTGTCTACAACTCTCCCCCTTTGACATCAATGGAAAAGGGATGCCCCCCCTGAAATTGCGCTTCTCCTTAAGAACCTAGTGACTGGATGAGATGGATATTACTTCCAATTGTTGTTTGAGATATTCAAATGTCTCTTTGGGAAGGGGTTTTGTGAAAATATCCGCAATCTATTATTTGATGGCAATATATTCCAACTTGAAATTATGCTATGCTACTTGTTCTCTTAAGAAGTGATACTTGATTGGGATATGTTTTGTTCTCAAGTGCATAACGAGATTCTATGAAATATTTATTGCACTTATGTTGTCACAAAGTATTGAGATTGGATGATCATATTCTACCTTAATATCTCTTAATGTCTACTTCATCCAAATAACTTGTGTGCAACATGATGTCACTGCTATATACTCAACCTTTGTTGTGGATAGGAAACTGAAGGTTTTTCTTGCTCAACCAAGACACTAGACTATTTCCCAGAAAGAATGATCCTCCACTTGTACTTTTCCTATCATCAACATTATCTTCCCAATCTGCATCCATATATATTGTTAGAGTAAAATCTTCAGCTCTTGAGTATCACAAGCTAAATTCCAAGGTTCCCTTTAGATAATTGAATATTCTTTTCACTGCTCACCAATGAGTTTCTTTTGGTGTAGCTTGAAACTATGCAACTAGTCTTACTCTTTGCATAATGTATGCCCTTGATGTCATCACATATAATAAGCTACCAATCATTAACCTGTACAATGTTTGATTTTCTTCCATAGATTCATCATATTTTCTCAATTTACAACCTATGACCATGGGTGTGTTGACTAGTGCACAATCTTCTATTCTAAATTTCTTCAACATTTCCTCAATACACTTGGTTTGTGAAATGAACATGCCTTTGTCGGATTGAGAAATATGTAAAACAAGAAAGAATGATAGTTCACCAAGCATAGACATCTCAAATTCCTTTTTCATTTCCTTTGCAAACTCTTGACACAATTTGTTTATACTACCTACAAAATGATGTCATCTACATAAAGCACAACAATTAATTGATTTTAATTTTCCATCTTGATATAGAGATTGTTGTTTGCAATTCCTCTTTTGAATCCTTGTTGTTGTAGATATTTATCAAGTCTTGAACACCAGCCTTTGGGGGATTTCTTTAGCCCATAAAGTGCTTTCTTCAATTTTCACACATGATCCTTATTTTTTGATAATAAGAACCCTTCTAGATGTTCAATGTATACTTCTTCATCTATATTTCCATTGAGAAAATATGACTTGACATCCATTTGATAGACTTTGAAGTTCTTAAAACATGCAAATGCCAAAAACATTTTGATATCTGTCTTACAATAGGGGTAAAGGTTTCTTCAAAATCAATACCTTCAACTTGAGCATAGCCTTTACAAACCAATCTTGTATTTATTATTACATTCCAATATGCATTCAACTTTTTCCTGAAAACCCACTTGGTGCCAATAACTTTTTTATCTTGTGGCCTTGGAACAAGTTCCCATGTCTTATTCTTCTCGATTTGATTTATCTCTTCTTCCATAGAATCCATCCAATGCTTATCTTCACTAGCTTCTATAAATTTCTTCGGCTCTATTTTAGATAGCAAGGAGAAGTTTGCATGTTCTGGTGCACTTGCTAGTCTTGTTTTATTCCGAACATCCGTATCTTTATTACCAAGACTTATATGTTCTGAATTATTCTTTTGGAAAAATCTAGATGTTGCCTTTGTATCTTGATGTTCTTGTTCTCCTTATTCTTTGTATCTCATATCTTTTGGATGTTCATTTTCTTGTGATTTCTCTTTTTGAGGCCTTGCTTCATCCATTTTTACATTTGCACTTTCTACAATTTTGTATAATCTTTTATTGTAACATCTATAAGCCTTGCTTCTAGATGAATAGCTAGGAAAGATACCTTCATCAGCTCTGGAGTCAAATTTTCCCAAATCCTCTTCATCTCTCTTTAAATAACACGTGTTCCCAAATACTTTGAAGTATTTGACTGTTGCTAGTATACCTTCCCATAATTCAAAGGGTGTTTTATTGTTCTTAACTCTAATTTTCCTTCTATTCAAAATGTAGACTGTCGTGTCCACTACTTCTCTTCAAAATTTGTCTGATAGTTTATCTTCATTCAACATTGTTCTAGCCATATTTTGTATGGTTCGATTCTTCCTTTCTACCACTCCATTCTACCGTGGAATTCTTGCAGTAAAAAATGTATATTTATTCCATGAAGCTCACGAAACTCTTCAAATTCATTTGAGATAAATTCACCTCTTTGATCTGATCTCAAGAACTTGGTTCTTAAATTTGTTTCCTTTTCAACCAAGGTTTTGAGTTCTTTAAACTTCTTAAATGCTTTAGATTTATCTTTTAAGAATGCAACCCATGTCATTCTTGAGTAATCATCAATGAGCAACATGAAGTAATTTTTGCCTTGTAAACTTTGAGTTCTTGTTGGCCCACAAAGGTCCATATGTAAAAGTTCCAATGGCTTTGATGTTGATTATTCCTTTGACATGAAGTTTTCTCTTGTCTGCTTCACATGATGACATTGCTTGAAAATAGTGTTTGAAGGTTTTGAGATCTTTGGCATGTCTCTCACTTCTTGTTTAGTGTTTATTTTCACTAAATTATCAAAGTTCATATGGCCAGTTCTTCTATGCCATAAACATATTTCATCTATTTGTCCCATATAACATTTTTCTCCTTTGATTTTATTGAGAATATATACATTATTTGAGGTTCTATTTTCATTTTCTAATAATATTTCAGAGCTTTCCTTCCTTATCTCACATCCTTGAGAATGAAATGTGAGAGTGTGTCCTTGATCACACATTTGACTAACACTGAGAAGATTATGTTTCAAACCTTCAACATACAAGACATTCTCAATTTTAATCTTTCCATTATCAAGACTAAGAGTACATTTTCTATCTATTCTTGTGGCAGTATTATCTCCAAATGTTACACTGCCTTCATTTACTTCCTCCAAAGTGAGAAACTTGGTTTGGTCCCCTATCATGTGGCTTGAACATCCACTGTCAATTTACCATTTATTTCCTTTATTTTTGGCATGAAGTGCAGTTTGTACAATAACAAATTTCTCCTTCTTCTACTCTTCTTTCTCGTGCTTCTTTTTCTAAACTTTTGTGGATTCTTTCTTTTGTTTGGAAAGAGTATATTTTTCCTTGTTTTTTCTAGAAGATTCTACAATGACACTTCTACAAAAATATGTTTTGTGCCCATAGTTGTTGCACTTATAACATTCAACATTGTAATCAAATAAAGGGGCAAATGAATTATAGTTTCTATTTGAGAACCCATAAGTACTTATGTCTTTGTTCCACTACAAGGAAATGACCCTCTAGCAGAGATTATAAGAGAGGATTTTAATGTTAAAACTTTGACAAAAATTGTCGAAAAAACCTCCATGAAAACATATGCTTTTGGTAGTGAATGGTTTTGCAGAGATTATAATGAAACTTCATTATAATTAAAAAATGTTGGGGAGGTGGAGGTTGTAGTGGATGTTTTTCCATGCGGTGCACTTCACAGGCCATACACATCAATGCTATCAAAACATTAACGCACCAATGCCTACATTGCACAATAGGCACCGGGTGAGTCCTAAAATATTGGAGCCGCGGTGCGTTTATACAAACTAAAACCCGGTGCTTTAATAACAATTACGCACCGATCGAATCTATGATACCGAGCACCAATGCGTTCTTGAACTTAAATCCTCGATGCTCACATGTCAACCAAATCACCAGGGATGTCCAAGAAATATGGGGCATTGATTCTCTTATAAACATAAACACATCAGTGCCTTAATAGGAATAAAGCACCGAGCAAATCAATGATAACATGCACCAGTGCGTTAAAAAAAAAACAGGACCGGTGCATGATGTCAAAAAATCTCTGATGCAGGCTCATGAAAGAGAAGCACCAGTGCGCTTATAAATTGAAAGCACCTATAAGCCGTATTATTATTATAATTTTTTGTTAAAATATTATTAATATCGGTGCTTTTTCAATTTATGTCAGCACCGATGCGTATTATGTTACAACACCGGTGCATGTTATAATTAAAGGCACCGATGATTTTTATCATTCAACGCATCGGTTGTCAATTTCTCTTTTCAGAAGCATCGACCTGTGACATTGCATAATTATTGTTATTTTTTAATTCCATTGTTTATGAAAAAATTGACATACATCTTATAATAGTATTCATATAAATTAAATTTTGATTAGTGGATTTGGATATGATGTTTGGATTATCTTGTTATATCATAAATTTTCACATCTCTTCGTTATAATATTTAACCACCCATATATTTATTCAACGATGTAACATTTCACAGGAACATTGGACAACACAAAAGAATAAAACAAAACATATTTTATAATATATGAATAAGAGGCTTTTTGTCATACAAAATGGGACCCTTATTGGTAACCCCTTGTCTTTCAATTGGCATAGTACTATGTCCATTACATTAAACAAAATGTCTGATTTTCGCAGACAATTATTTAAAAAAATACAACAACTTGCATTGATATCCAAATATATTGATCATCATTCTTTGTTGGAACTGTTGTCAGATACGCTCGAGCTACTTCCATGACTTGGGTTATTTGGTCGAATGTTTTTTTGATTAGCTTGATTGTTTTCCTCTTCTTCAAATTATTCCATCTACAAAAAAAAAAGTGTAATGAGTGTATCTGCATTGGTGAGAATAATGAAAATTGAAATAAATAATATACACAAATGTAAATTGAAAAGTGACATACCATAGCAAGAATTGAGTCCTGAATGATACACATTTTTTCAAAATCAAATCTCATGCCTTGTGTCAACAACTCTTCTGTTGGCACATTTCCATACTTTGTTTCCTGCTGTTTTAATATAACCCATAATAAATTATAGATTTAATATAAAAGATTTTTTTTGTTCCATTAATTATAAAATGAGAGAACTAAAACAACATAGATACTTACAAATTCCACAATTAATTTTTGATATGCCAACATATACTCACAACCCATACTTATCCCAACGCCAATCAATTCTTGCAATGGCTCTTCCTTGTATGTTAGCACCTGTTTGAAGAAATTCAAGGATGGTTGTTGTAAAACAACTTAAAATATAAAAAAATGAAATCTTAAGTTAATGTTATAAAGAAATAAAAATTACTCACAAACTTTGCTATCAATCATTTTCCTCCTTGTTGTCTTGTTTTGTGTGTTGAATGAGTTCCATTTTGTTTTCTTTTCTGCAAGAAAATACTTGAAAATTAATAATTAATGCTAAATTATTTATTTATATGCACCTAATAGAAAAATTCAATTATTTCATACATTTGAAGCACGTTGTTGTTGAGATGGCTCCTCCTGAGATGCAATTATGTCCATTTCTTTTACCATCTTTTTGTAAACTTTTTTCGACATTCCTACTGGCATATTTCAGATATTAGCTCGTTGATCCTTTTGAATTTTCATAATCTTCCTTAAAAAAGTAACATGACAATTAAATATTTTTATATTGATATATGAAAACTAAATATAACAAGATTGATATTAATAAATTATGAATGATTTGTAGTAATATATACATATTATAGAAATGCATTTTTAGGAATATTGATTTTTGAATGATTATTTTTTGTTGTTGTATGTTTTTTCTATTGAAAGTCTGACATGTCTCATTGACCATTACTCCGGAAATGCTTCTTGTAGTTTATATATAACCTGTTTCTTAGAATCATTGGATTGATTTCTGTATTGTAAGTGGAAAATATGTCTATACACTCGTTCCACTGTATCCCTCATATTTTTGTAAAAGTCCCCCCCCCCACTTTCATTAACTTCTAGCACCACTCTAGATGAGCTAAGGACCAATTCATCATCATTTACATCTTATTTACTTCTTTTTTCTTAGGACGACATTTTGTTCCTTCTTTGTTGGTCCCAGTTGTAGAACATTTTTTTTTTTGTAAATAAAAATATATATTACCTTGCCTTAGCTGAAAACTTGTGTGTTTGAATGTACATGATAACATGCCAGTTGTTCTGCCACCATAGTGGAAACCAAAACGCGTGGACATGACACATGTTCATAGTTCCAAAACTTTAAGAAAAAATAACAATTGTTGACATACAGACAAGGGGACTTGCCACCTGTTCTGCCACTAGCGTGCAAACCAGAACAGACGGTGGACTAAGTGCCCTGACCACCTATAGAACTTGAACCTATCGAACATGAACCAGAGACTATGGTATGCAAAAATTGCAAAAACGTATCCATTAAACCGGAGAAAAAAAACCAGTGAGAATGATAGACATGGGGCGAACCTAAGCATCCATCTTCACGGTGTCTGAAGGTGAAGGGTCGGCAGCAAGTCAGGCAATGAATCGCCTCAGGATCACTTGATAGGGAATCATACAGGGATTCTAGACGTTTGCTGAAGAAATTATGGAGGAAGATATTTTACAAGATCTTTCCTCTAAGGGTGAAGAAAACTTGTCCTTGTTGCTCGGTCAGTTTTACAGAGATTCTTATTCCCCACCTTATTCAGGAACCACATTTAAGGGTAGTCATCTTACCAGTGCTTCCACTTCATTCCTCAGTGAAGTAAGACCTCCATTTTCCATAGTCCCACCTGTCTCATCTCAGTCGTCATCTACATAAACTTCTTCCTCTGCATCAACCCCCAAGATTGCCATGGATGCTCCTTTAACAAAAATGGAACAGATCTTAGCCAATAGATATGCTCCTCTTATTTTTCCCAATCCCTTATCAGCCATGCCAACAGGAGATTATCATAAATATATGCCCAAGTTTACTGGATATGGAGATTATACTACTGAAGAACACATAGAGGCTTTCTATGCCTATGCTGAGAACATTAACA
The DNA here is from genome assembly GCA_009831015.1 of Picea engelmannii. Lineage (NCBI taxonomy): Eukaryota > Viridiplantae > Streptophyta > Pinopsida > Pinales > Pinaceae > Picea > Picea engelmannii. Next base: position 179,891 of record ML806179.1, read on the forward strand.
TTTCAGAGGAAGATGTTTGGACCAGAATTTTTGTACAGAGCTTGGATGGTCAAGCTAGGAAGTGGTTCAAGGAACTTCCAGCTAATTCAGTGGCAGGTATTGAGAAATTAGATGAAGTGTTTTTGAAACATTGGGGAGAAAGAAGAGACCTCTTGTATTATATTACTGCATTTGGAAATCTAAGAAGAGAAAATGAGGAATCTGTCTCAGACTTCACCAAAAGATTCAATAAGATGTTTGGAAAGATCCCTGCAGAGATCAAACCAACTGATGCATCAACAAATATTACTTACTCTTCTACCTTTGATCCAGAATTTTGCTTAATCCTTAGAGAAATAAGCTTAGCCACACTCGCTTTAATGCAAGATGTTGCTCTTGAGGTTGAATCTAATATTGTGGCATCCGAGAAACTTAAAGGAAAGTTTGAAATAAAGAAGTCATATGTTGATCCTCCTTCTCCTTCAAATACTAAAATGGAAAATATGGCCAAGATGTTGGATAGCTTGACCTCGGAGATGTCAAAACTGAAAATTCAAAGTTAGCAACCAGCAAGAAGTAAATAGCCTAATGCCTATGCTCCCAGGAATCCCAATGCATTCCCTTACAGAAGGAACAACCAGCAGGTCCATATTATTCAGAGAGACAAGAATGCAGCTGAAGACCAAAGGATCAGGGCCCCCTTCCAAAATGCAGTGCTAGAAGAAGAGAAGGAGCTATATCATGATGAAGTTGAAGAAGAAGGCGGCATCAATTTCTTTGGGGATGATATTGATTCCTCCTTATTGACACAAACATATTATGAGGAGGCCCGGATGAATGAGCAGATTAATGAGGAAAGCATTGAAGAATCTTTTTATCAGACAGATGATCAACCAGGTTACAATTTAAGATCTAAGACTACTGCTCCAAAGCCATTGCTTTCTGCCCCTGGGAAAAAGAAAGATGTTGCTGCCAAGCAGCTTTCTTCTCCTACAAAGCAAACCTCCACTCCTGCAAAACAGAAGCACCTCCACTACTGCAAAACAGAAGCAGAAGAAATTACAGCCCCAAGCTAAAGAACAAGTGTCCCTCAGAGCTCCTTCTAACAAGGTAAAACCTTCCGATAAAATATCATATTCATTTAATTTTGAATCAGAAATTCAAAAGGTAAAAATACCTATGCCATTGACTGAACTTATGAAGAATGACGTATTCAAGTCTGTTATCCTGAAGTCCCTTCAACCAAAGACTCCCCCAGCTGTTGATTATGTAAACCTTCAATATGACAAGCCCACAGTGATTATAGGAACTATGGTAGAGGACTGAGATGATTCTTGTCCACCCTTCTACATATCCCTGAATATCCATGACAAGATCCTTCACAACTGCTTGCTTGACTCGGGAGCGTCACACAATCATATGCCTAAAGCAAGGATGGATGAGCTTGGGCTTGACATCACAAAACCTTACCATGATCTCTTCTCTTTCGACTCTAGGAAAGTCAGATGCCTCGGCCTCATAAAAGACCTTGTCATAAACCTTGCCCAGCTGCCAATCAGAAGCATGGTAATGGATGTTGTAGTGGCTGATATCCCACCCAAGTTCGGCCTCCTCTTGTCACGTTCATGGAGCAAAAGGCTAGTAGGTACCTTGCATATGGATCTTTCGTATGCCACAGTCCCGGTGTTTGGAGGAGAGCTAAAGAGACTTTACAGAGAAAATCAACTTGCCTACATCATTAGTGATGGGAAGAATTCTGTAAACCATCCCATCTATGCATTAAACACAAACTTTGGGGCATGCATTCTGCAAATAGATGATCCTGAACCAGCTCCTTTGCAGCTCACAAAGCCTACTTATCAACAGACTGATGGAGAGAGTACTCCCATGTGGAGCATGTTCTTTGATGGTGCCAGTACCAAAGACTCGGCAGGTGCAGGTGTAGTTTTGATTTCTCCTTCAAAAGAGGCTATTCATTTGTCTTTTAAACTTGATTTCAAAACTACTAACAATATAGCAGAGTATGAGGCTTTGTTGTTGGGATTAAATTCTGCCAAGGAGATGGGAATCAAAGGTCTAAAGGTGTTTGGAGATGTGGATCTCATCATACAGCAAGTGAATAACACTTTCCAAGCAAAACATGTCAGGTTGAAATCTTACAGGGATGAGGTATGGAAAATCAGGGACTCTTTTTCCATTTTCGATATTTCTTATATACCCGGATCTATGAATCACCTAGCTGATTCTCTTGTTGTCTTGGCTAGTATGTTCATTCCTCCCATCGCTCCTAGACTGAATTATGAAATCCAAGTCAAATATAGACCATCCCTACCCAATAATATCAAATATTGGAAAGTCTTTGAAGACGATGATGAGCTTAGTAGATTTCTCCAGGTTGTAGATGAATTTTCTGATATGCATATTGACCAGGAAAATCAAAATGTAGAGGAATCCAAAAAGCCTAAGCTGAAAAGAAAAATGGGTCAATATGATATTGTTCAGCTGCCCAATAATTATATACCTCAGGGTTTGGTGCCTCTTGAGAAATTTTTTTACCAAAACGATGTCCCCTATAAACCTGATAATAAGAAAAAGGATCCTTCTATCTATGAGAAAAATATAGGAAGCTAGATCCATCCTAAATTCATAAATCTATCCACTGAGTTAACCATTGATCAGAGGTCAGAATATTGCACCATTATGAAGGAATTTACTGGTGTTTTTGCCTAGAAATACAGTGATCTGAAAACCTATGATCCTGATGTCATTCAACATAAGATTCCCCTTGGAAAAGAGACCATCCCCTTCAAACAGAAGCTAAGAGATATTAGTCCTCTCCTATTGCCTGTAATTGAAAAAGAAATAAAAAAGCTCCTCGATGCCAAAATCATAATTCCACTGAGATACTCTAAATGGATCACAAACCTAGTGATAATGAGAAAGAAAAATGGTGAGATCAGGTTATGCGTTGATTTTAGGAACCTAAATAAATGCTCCAAGAAAGACAACTATCCCCTACCCAAGATGGAACACTTGCTGCAAAGAATTTCAGGAGCCACTGTCATGTCATTCCTAGATGGATTCTCAAGCTATAACCAGATTTCTGTACACCCTGATGACCAAGAAAAAACTGCCTTTACTACTCCTTGGGGTACCTTCATGTACGCCAAGATGCCATTCAGGCTGATGAATGGTGGGGCCACTTTTTTAGAGGGCCATGGACATATCTTTCGTGGGAGAGAAGGACAAGTTTTTCCTCATCTATCTTGATGATATCACTGTTTATTCTAGTAGTCATGAAGAGCATCTGAAGCATCTGAAAAGAGTATTTTTGAAATGCAGACAGTTCGGGATTTGGCTGAACCCCAAAAAGTCTCAATTTGCTCTCAAGAAGGGTAAGCTCCTAGGCCACATTGTTTCAGCAGAGGGAGTGAAAATGAATCTAGCTTGGGTAAAAGAAAATCATAAGTTGTCCATACCAAGGTCAAAGAAGGCTATCCAATCCTTACTCGGTAAGATAAATTTTGTCAGAAGGTTTATTCCTAATTTTGCTGAATTAGTGAAACATATAACTTCTATGCTAAAAAAGGGATCTGAGATAAAATGGACATACAATGCAAGAAGTTCATTTCAGGATATTAAACAAGCTATCATGGAATCTCCCACTCTAATCAGTCCAGATTACACCAAGAATTTCTATATTTTCTCTTTTGCTTCCTATGACATAGTGGCATCTGTCTTGTTACAAAAATATGATGAAGGACTTGATCACCCGGTGGCTTTCTTTAGCAAATCACTCAGGGATGCTGAACTAAGGTATGACCCTATAGAAAAACAAGCCTATGCTCTCATTAAGTCATTAAAGATTTCAGAATTTATATCCTCCATGCAAAGGTTGTTGCCTATGTTTCGTCAGCCTCTATGAAGGATGTCTTGACCCAGCCTAATATTGATGGAAAGAGAGATCAATGGATCTCAAAGATGATTGAGTTCGACATAGAAGTGAAGCCCACTAAGCTGATAAAAGGCCAAGGCCTTGCCAAGCTCATGAAAGAAGAGAACTGTGATCTTTTGGACATAAATTTCATTAGGGAAAGTTCAGCAAGTTTGCAGACAGGGGTAGCAGCAGAAGAGCAACATGACAACCAACAGGTGGCTGAGAATTTGTCTTCATGTGAGTGGTATTCAGGTATTGTTCATTTTTTATAGAAGTTGGAGGTTTCTCCTTAACTTAGCATGACTCAAGCCCGAGCCCTTAAGCTCAGAGAAATTAAATTCTGCATTAATGATAATCTTTTGTATTGGAAAGATCCTACTAGTTTACTACTGAGATGTTTAGACAAAGATGAGTCAGCTGAAGTCATGCATCAGTTTCATTTGAGTTTTTGTGGAGGCCATCATTACTGGAATCAACAACTAAAATCTCTACCCCTGAGACCTATTGTAGTGAATGACCCTTTTCAGCAGTGGGGCCTAAATTTCATATGCGAGATTAATCCTTCATCTAGTGGGAAGAATAAGTGGATCCTGGTAGCCACCGACTATTTTACCAAGTGGATAGAGGCAATCCCCACTAGAAATGCCACTCATCAGGTCGTCATGAAGCCTTTCTATGAAAACATTCTGATCAGATTTGGTTGCCCAAAAAGGCTAGTGATAGATAATGCAGCAGCCTTCAAAGCTAATGCATTGGTTGACATGTGTAAGTCAATGGGCATTCAATTGGTACACGCTACTTCCTACTACCCTCAAGGCAATGGCCTTGCCGAGTCATCCAATAAGAGTCTAGTCAGAATCATCAGAAAGCTATTGGAGGAGAATCAAAGGGGCTAGGATTCTAAACTAAAGTTTGCTCTTTGGGCCGACAGAGTGACTATCAAGAAATATTTAGGAACTTCTCCTTTCAAACTAGTTTATGGCACTGATTCCATTTTCCCCATTCAGCTAGTTCTACCAATGGCTAAGTTCTTTCGGGAAGAACAAACTGAATCAAATGATATGGTGAGAAGAATGCTTGACTTGGTAGAATTGCAGCAGGTCAGAGAACAACTAGTGGATAAATCAGAAGCTCATCAAAAGAGGATCAAGGATACTTTTGACAGAAAAGCAAAGGAGGACAACTTTTAGGTTGGTGACTGGGTTCTGAAATGGGATGCTCTTAGACAAGATAAAGGCAAGCACGACAAGTTTGACTCTTTGTGGACCGGTCCTTTCATGATAACCCAAGTACAACACAACAACACCTTCATTCTGCAAAGTCTGGAAGGTGAAGAAATGTTTGGTGGCCCAGACAATGGGCGTTTTCTAAAACTCTATTTCATAGATAAGGCTTCAAAGCTTTGTCATTGTAAATTTTATTTTCAGTTTTTTTTTGTTTTTGCAAAATAACTCCATGCCCAATGGAAGCACTAGTAGATAGATTTGAATTTTCTTTGTTACAGGAAAGGCATTGGTTCTGTGGTTCTTGAAACCTCACAAGGAGGCTTTCACCCCCAATAGGAGACAGTGTTATCTCCTCAAATAAATCAATCAAGTTTTTTCATTTTAGGTGATAGGATGTCTTTAAAAAAAACACATTTTTAATTTTTAAAGCTCATTTTTTAGAGCTTTATGCATGTAATAAAGTTAGAATAAACTTTTGTTTAGTTTTTATTTTATTTAATTCAAATCTCAGGTTTCGATGGCTTATGCGAACATTTATATTGTTCATTAGCCATAGAAAGCCTTAGCTTTCGGCAGCTTAAACAAAGAAATGAAGGGCTATTTTAGTCACTGAAATCGCAGGAGCACGGGAGGAGTCAGCACGTCCTTTCACACATTTAAACCGTCGGGTTTGAAGTTTTATAATTGCAATTAACCACCGAAAAGACAGGAGAACGAACCGTTCATGACTAGAAGCTCATCTCTGCATGATATAGAAATTCTTTTTGGATTGTTGTTTCATCAAACTACATGGTTACGTACCTTTCAGTCATCAACCATGATTGTTTCAAATCACAAGATGCTCTTGCACATCCCTTGTAATCAGCGCCACGATATGATGCTTGTCTCATCTTTCTCGTCCCTGTCATAGCCGAGCCGAATCTCCCTAAGTCTACGTTGTGTAATTTTCCCCCAAAATTCGATTTTTCAATCGCAAGTGTACAGGAGCATCGCAACAGATGAAGAAAGGAGGATCAACTCTAAGGAAAGAGCTCGACTATATCAGTTACTTGGAATCACACCCGGAGGTATGCCAACTTTTTCAGGGGCGCAGGTTGCTATAATGTTTGTAAAAAATTACATTGTTCTCACCAACAAGTGGCAGAAGACTTTGCCCTGAATTTCGATGGAAGGAAAGCAATCATCGGTCGAGATGAATTCGAGGTGGATGAGGCCCTCATAGCCGAGGTGACAGAGCTTCCCAGGACTCGAGAAAAATGGTTTAAAACCATTATCACAAAGAATGTTGAATTCAGGTCTTACTTGAAACTAGAACGCAAGGATTTGATATGGAAGAAAGACATTCCTGTGTCTTTCCTTGAAGAGAAATGGCAACAATTACTAAAAGCCATTATTGTCTATATAACTTGTGAAGGAAGATATAATAGGGTGATGATTTACCATTTCAAACTCATGAATCATTTTACTGGTAGAAATCCACTCAATTTGCCCTATTTTCTCCACATAAGCTTATCTAAGATGGCACATCAGGTCAAGGCCAAGCCCAAAAAAGTTGCAGGTAGACTATCCCACCATGGTCTAATTAAGCTTTTGGTTTGTGAGCTGTTGTAGAGAAGAGGCAAAGAGTGGAATTACTTTTTGTTCTGGAATGATTTTTAGACTGATATACAACCAGAGAGTAAAAATATTCCTCGTTCCAAGAAGTCTTCTACTCCCAGAAGTGGAAAAAGGAGGAGGAGAGCTATCTCTCCAGTTCTAGATAATCAACCCTCTCCTTCTTCTAGGCTTAACAAAACTAAGAAGAAACTAAACTTCAGCAGTGAAACAGATAAGGTCGAAGAAACCCCAGTGAATAAGAGCATTCTTAATCTTCCTTACACCGACTCAGAGGATGAAGAACATCAAACTGAAACAAGGCACGAAGATTTAGTTACCACAGGGCATGAAAATTCATTTTATGTAGATTTTTTCACAGCAAGGTATGAAGACCTTCCATCACCTACACCTCAAGAAGAACAAGAACCACAAGTTGCAGATGCCTCATCTAGCAAAAGAGTGAAGCAGAGTAAATCAAAGGAAATCGACAAGCTTAAGAAGAAGTTAGCTCAACAAGAAGTGCTAGAAAGGGTAACTAAAACCAGATATGAAACCATGTTGAAGAACTCTGTAGAAAGCAACTCATCCTTGGAAAGATTAGCAAATGAAAGCATAAAGGAAAAGAAAAAGAAGGACAAGATCGTAAAATATTACAACAGCTTATGGAGAGTAGCTCAGGGCTTGAAGAAAAAGGTCAAGGCTTTGAGGAAACAATCTATGTCTCCAAAACACCAGGCTCGAACACATGCTAATCATGAAACCCTAGTAGAGGTGAGAGTTCAGTGAAATAAACCAGAGGTAGCCAGTAATCCTACAGTCTTTCAGCAAGATGCATAAGCCTTAAAAGATAAGCCCTAAGGCATTTTTGAGCTAAGACAAAAGGTATTTTTGGAATTTTGATAATTTCACTAAAACAGACCTTTCGGTGGCTTAGGCGAACATTTCGATTGTTCATTAGCCACCGAAAGCAGAGCTTTTGGTCGCTAATTGGTCCGAATTTTGTCTATTCTAGCTACCGAAAGAACTGATAGGGTAGAAAGTTAATATTTTTGCGTAGATCCAAGTTTTCCTTGTCTAAAAGCCTCAGGAATGGTTCTAATCGATAGACAATAATTAATGAAATCCTTATCAAGAGTTGGTTTTGATTTTGGGGATGCTTTACAAGACAGAGAGGTCAAAATCGGTTAGCTATTTTTAGGGATATAAAGTTGTTTGATTGTCAGCAGGTGTCATTTTTCAACTCCTCTCATGACACATAAAATCCAGCAGCCTCATAAGGCTCACTACACCTGCCAAAGAATCTGAAGGACATAAAGATCATCCAAGGATACAAATTGACCTAGTTTATAGGATCTTTGCCTATTTTCTTGGGCCAGTTATTGACTCTCTATTTTAGGCAAAATTTGATCTAGTATTCTAGGATTTTGAAATTGTTTGTAAAGGCTATAAAGCTCGGAACATTTGATGAACAAAAGGTTTGATTTTGAGTTCTATAATCCACTATTATTGTGATAAAGACACTTTCTTTAATATATTAAGCCTGCAAGCTTCTTTCATTGTTATTGTCAGTCTCTCTTTTTATTCTTTTTCTATGACTATGAGTTGAAATCATTTCTTTGTCTATGTTTAAAGGTCCCATGGTAGTTATCATCTTACATTTCATATTTAAGCAAGAATCATAAGCATCCTTTGGTAGTTTGTTGACCCATCATATATATTGTTTATGTATGTTCTGATTAATTGATTGGTTTTCTTATCCATTTGATCTACAAACCTATATGATAATAGCTCTTGAACTGCATGAATATAGCTAGACTGTCTTGAAGATACAATCCAGTGATTTAGATATTCATCTTGATCCAAACCCACACCCATCATTGAGAAAATAATTATAAAAAGGTTAAGTTACCATGTATCTCTGAGATACAGCCTAGGAGAGTTTCCTGGAGTGATAACACAATGATGGAGACATGGATTAAGCTCCGATAAAGCAACAATCAAATATGATTTTTCTCTAATGCTCCATTGCAGTAGAGGATATTTAGGGCCAAAGATTGTTAAACAATCAAATGTGATTTTGCTCTGGTGCTCCAATGTAGTAGATGGTCTTTAGGGCCAAAGTTTGTTAAACAATCAAATGTGATTTTGCTCTGGTGCTCCAATGCAGTAGAGGGTCTTTAGGACCAAAGTTTGTTAAAAAACAGTTTAGAAATCTATTTGATTTTTAGTTTGGGGCTTTGAAATTTGCATTATAAATTTGCTAAGTATAGTTCAATTCAGGCGGTTGCATAATTTATGTTGTTACAAGTGTAATAAAACACAAACTATAAGTTAATATTTAAAAGTTGTCATAAATTTTTAATTTAACACTATATGGATAAAATTTCTACATGGCTATCTTTTTATTTTATTGTTATATTTATTTACCTATAAGAACACTTGTTTTGCTAAATTGGAGTGCTTAAAAGTTATAAAGGATATTTAATTTAACATTGGCAGCTAAAATACATGTTTGACCATCTCTTTATTTCATTTATTTCGCTATAATAATAGTTATTTTCCTAAATTGGATTGCTAATAGTTACTTTTCTAAATTGAATTGCTAGTTTGATTAATTAATGCCATGCTATTTGTTTTTCAGCATTGCATGTCCCTTTCTCTTCCATATGGAATAAATTAAAAGTTCCCACTGTATATTTGTTAACAAAGATTTTAATGTTCTGAGAGATCCATTTCACATGGACTAAGTTAAAAGTCTTCATTTTCCTTTGTATAGTTATTAATAAATTAAAAGTCTTCCTTTTCCTTTTGTATAATTATTAACAAATCAATTTCGTTAAAGTCGTCTAGATTTATTAAGTATTAAAAGATATCAAATATATTAAGTATTTAAAGATATCAAAAGACTTCAATTTTCCAAAAAAAAACAAAATTAAGTATTTACTAGTAAATATTGAAATAATCTTTATATATAAAGTTAGAAAATGGATGTCATTTCATTTTTCAAGGGTTATTTGTAAAAAAAAAACTAAAAATTAAATTAATAGCAAAAACTTTAATTCCTTTTTATGAAAGGTGGAAGAGGCTTAGATGTGCATGGAATGTTTCAAATTTGAAGCCGACTCTACAATCTTTCATCCTATGATAATGGTATATCTAAGTCTACCATCTATCCTTCCTTAATATTCTATTAATTATGTCTCTAATACTTCCATATGTTGTAGAATTTAATGCTACCTGGTTAACGAGATGTTGGAATGTCATGCAACCTCTACATGGATGAAAAACTATAACTTATTTGGCATGGTTGGATCCTTATATCTTCTTAAGCTTTGGATTCAAATGAGATAGTATGAGAAAGAAGTAAGGAATGTTGCAAAGCGGGAGTGTCAAGCACCCCTCAAAAAAGCCATAAAAATTTCCTAGAATCCTAAAGTGGCAAGTTTCTTCCTTAAACATTGCACATTTGTAAGGTTATAGGCATGAACTTATCACTTCAATATTCTAGGTACTTAGTGTTGGTAATCACAAAGTATTATGCCAAGATGAATGAGTGTGAAGTGTTGTATGGATTAATCTATCCATGGAGTGTGTGTGTGTGTGTGTGTGTGTGTGTGTGTGTGTGT
>ML806180.1:0-16743 GCA_009831015.1 Picea engelmannii
GAAAATATAATGGACAGATATCTTATTGGTTCATAGAAATAAAAGGTATATATATGTATGTGAGAGAGTTACGTGAAGGTTAAGTAATTGAAGTTCCGTTGAATTGTGGTTAAGTGGTGGAAATGAGTTGTGAAGGTAAAGTAATTGAAGTTCCGTTGCATTGTTGTTAAGTGGTGGAAATGAGTTGTCCTGATCTTATTGAGGTTCAAATTTCATTAATGTACAAGTCTCGTTGAGATACCTGTTGAACTGAAACCAATATAGTGATCATGTTGCCAGAGTGTTTTGTGTTCAGAGACTTATACAGTGACTCTTGTGCCATCGAGCTTGTATGAACTGTAACCAAAAACAGTGATCCTGTTGCCAGAGTGTTTTTTCTGTGGCCTGTTCCTGCCTCGTCAAAACTTGAGTTGAGTAGGGGGGCCCTCGATGCCATCCTCCTAATGGGCAAAAGTTATCAGTCCAGGAGGTCGGGTTAGAGCATGTTTTGATAGCTGATCCGCAGTCTTATTTTCTTCCCTGTAGATGTGTATGGTTGTGAGGCTCTTGAAATGCCTTTTTGCTATGGTGGCTCTATCTTTCCAACACTCCAGTGCTGCTGATCTGAACTCGACTTTGTCATTTATCCAGTCGATAATGACCTTGGAATCTCCGAGAAGTAGTAAATCTTCTATATTTAGCCTTCGAGCCAGGATGAGGGAAGCCCAAGCCCCCAGTAATTCAGCTTTTGTGTTGGTTCCTTGTCCTCCGTTGAGCGTCCATTTGTAGGAGGTATGAGAGCTGATGTAAATGTGGCCTCCTGCCCCGCAATGTGATCCATCAGATTGAGCAGCTCCATCGAACCAGGCGATGGCTTTGTCAATGGGAAGTGTGGTGGTTGATCTGCAGATGTTCTGGGCAGTAGAGGGGAGGGTAGGATGGTTGATAGAAGATAGAATGAGATGTGTCACATAATTTGCCGAGGGGGAAATATTATCAAATATTGTTGCATTCCTTGTCAACCAGATATTCCAACTGATGGTGGCTGGCAACGAGGAATAGAGCTTTTGTCTAGAGCACCAGGAGCTAAAGCAGGAGAGTGTCGAGGGTCCATGCCACTGTGCGGATAAATTTAGTGTCGTTGTAACTTGGTGCCAGACTTGCTGAGTAAAGGTGCAACTCACGAAGAGATGGTGCGAGGTTTCACAATGTTTCTTGCACATAATGCACCGGTTTGGACTTGACCAACCCTTGCTTTGGAGGATATCCCAGACTAGTAGCTTATTCTCCGTCAAAAGCCAAGTAAACAATTTGAGCTTCAGCGGGCATTTCCACTTCCACGACCGTGTGCGCCAAGTCTGATCACTAGTGGGCCAGATTTCCTCTGTCAATGCTTTGTAAATATTTCGGACAGATATGATTCCAGATTTGTCACCACCCGTCCAAATGAGGTTGTCACTTCTCTCCTGAAGGCTAATCCCTGCCTCATTTAGGTAGAGTGTGAATCGATTCCATTATGTTGAGAGTTCGCTGTCTAGTAACAACATTGAGCTTGTTGACCAGGATTCACCAAGTGTATTGCTGCTGAGAGGTGCTTTTATGTGGAAGAGGTAATGATGGCCTAAATTGTGAAGGTGCTCCAGCAGTCTCGAGGAGAGATGGGCTCTTTTTCCCATGTCGAGGATGTCATCTTTACTGGCATTCGGGTCACTGTATTAGTTACAGAACACTCGACCCTTCAGTATTTTGTTAGTGAAATCTTGGAACTGTTATAAGAAAGGATATCTTCCATGCACCTCTTGAGAGGCCGAGAGATACTCTCTGCATTACGCTTGAAGAACATCCAGATCACTTGTTGGTTATTTTTTGACTGTTTTGTGTGACTGTGTGTGCTGCACAAATTGGACACAGGTCACGGTTTGCTGGCATAGATTTGATATTATGTATGTTTTTCTCTGACTGTTTTGAGTGACTGGGCGTGCCACCCACAGTGGTCACAGGTCACGCTTTGCTGGCATATATATGCTACTTTGTAAAAAATTTATATACTTATGAATATAAAAGAGAAACTTTCTCCCGTGGAAAAAAAGTCTCGTTGAGATAGTTGTGTTAAAAAAAAAATATCGATTTTTAGAATTTTAAATCTGATATTTAAAAAAAAAAAAATTACATGTGGTTTTTTAAATTATTGTGAGAAATAATATTATTTAATTTAAATTGTTAGTATAATCTAGTTAAGAATTTGAATGGGTTTAGTAATTAAGAATATGTGTTTCTTTTTATTCAAAAGTAATAGAATCTCATATATCAACTTAGTGGTGTTGACTAATTTATATGTAAAAAACACAAAATAAATGCAAATTTGAAATTGGATAAAATTTAATTTTTATAATTTTTGAAAGATTAAAACTTTTTTTAATAATAAACTTGGATAAATTTATAAATCATTCACCAATTTGGTGTTAACTAATTTATATATCAAAAAACACAAAGTATATGCAAACTTGAAATTGCATAAGATTTTATTTTAAAAAAATTTAAACGATTAAAACTTTTCTTAATAATAAATTTAGTTAAATTTATAAATCATTCACCAATTTGGTGTTCACTAATTTATATTTATATGTCAAGAAACACAAAATATATACAAACTTGGAATTGGATAAAATATTATTTTTAAAATTTTTAAAGATTAAAATTTTTTTTAATAATAAATTGGATAAATTTATAAAATATTTTAATTTTATTATTATTATTATTATTATTATTATTATTATTATTTTATATATATATATATATATATATATATATATATATATATATATATATATTAATTTTGAATTATTTTTAATTTTGAATTATTAAAAATATATTATGTTATTTATAATTTTATAATTATTACAAATTATATAAATGTATCTGAATTATAAAAATTACATATCATATTATGTATGTATAATTTTATAAATTATTTTAATCTTACCATTATTATCCATTATATAAATGTATTTTGAATTTTGAATTACTTAAAGTGAGGATTTGAGTATAATTTTATGTTTATAAAGTATTCATACTTTACCTATTATTTGGAAGAGATTAGTATTGATTACAATTTTTGGATCTATCGTGCCTTATCCATTAACAATTGTGTTCATATAATAAAATCTGAAGGGATGTTGAGTTTATGAGTATAATAAAATCCGAAGGGATGTTGAGTTTATGAGTATTTGTGAAATTTGTAAAATGTTTTTAATATATATATTATTTAGTAAATAAACATTGTCAAATTATTGATGACGATGGGATGTTTAATGTCTATTAAAATTAAATTTGGTTTTTTTTATTTTAAGAAAGGTAAGGATATTACTTGGGTTTTTTTAGAATTTTATTTCTATGTTAAAAAAGCTTTAAGAGAAGCGTTACTAAATCGTCATAGTTTTGATGAATGAAAAGGTTAGGAAGGTCACTATTGTAACAAATATTTTGAAATTGTGATCTAATATAGGTGTACCTGTGACAATCTAAGAGAAAGTGTTTTCATCTTTAACCCTCTTAGTGTCACAAAGATGACAAATTATTTTGACCCACGACATTTTAGGAATTATCCAACGTCGTGTTTCACTATGGAGCTTGTGAGAGTTTGTTCTTATTTTAGCCATGTTGATTTTCTTATTTGTGCTAGTCAAAATAGAGAGATATTTTTTATCTTTTAGATTATGGTTGATCAACTCCTTATAGTGTCTTAATTTTCTATTATCCTCTAATTATTTATCACAACACAATTTCTCCTTAAATTTAGATGCAATAGTATGATTAATATTATTAGTATTCTACAAATTGACCTCTTCATTCATACCCCAATGATTTAGCTAAGACTTGGCTTATTTATGCCAACCTCACTTGAGCCACATGTGGTTTTGACTTGAGTTTGAAGCAATCTTTGGAAGCATCTTGTCTTCCATGTTTTTTACCTTGGTCTTGTACATTGGCTACATAGTCGTAGTTGTGCTCTCGATCGAGGAAATACATGCTTTTATTAGGAGTATAGGAGAAGGTGTATTGACTTTGATTCTAAGATTATAAGTTATAAAACACTTTTGGATTTGCTCTATCTTTCTCTACGATTCTCTAGAGATGTTGCAACCCCAAACTTCACAACCATATAAGATAATAGAAGTGAGGAAGGTCTCAAAGAGGAGCCTCTTCTTTTCCCATAGTCAAAGGTCTGCCAATTTACAATTGTTTTCAAGCCTGTAATAAGCTTTCCACCCTCCATTTATCCTTTCTCAATGTTATAGTTCTAGTTGAATTTGTGATGAAGATATATTCCAAGATATATTTATCAAGTCAGTTCCTCCAAGTAGTTGTTGTCATACATGAAATTAGTGTAAGTGATATTTTTGGATTTAATTATCATATCCTTTGTTTTGTTAGTGGTAATAGTCATACTTGTACTAGAGAATAAATCCTTGAGAATTTTGTGTTGCTTGTTGAGATCAATATGCCCAACAAAAATAAGGGGGATGATGTCTATACTAGCTAGAATTGGGCTCACACAACCTGCTTCTTCCGAACAACCCTCTAACTTATCAATGTATATGCCAAAAAGGTTATGAGATAGGGGATAACCTTGTTTAACTCATATATTACAATTAGGTTCTTCCAACCACCCCTTAATGTTCATGAACTTGGTAATAAAATTCCCGTACAATGTTATCGTAGAAACTCTCAACTCAAAAGGAACTGTTAGTTCCTCTAGACTATTCCAAAGGTTAGTCCTAGGCACTGTGTCAAAAGCTTTTCTAAAGTCAATGAAGCAACACAGGAGATTGGTTTTATTATTGTGACATTCCTCCGCAATGTACCTAAGCATAACAAGGTGGTCCATAGTTGAATGATAGCTCCTAAATCTAACATGGCATTTAGCTCTTTTTATGTGGCTTTGTAGCCATACATTAATCTTCTTTTCCAAAATAATTCTATGTAACTTGGCTAAAAGGGAGCTAATCATAGTGATCCTATAATTAGAGGGATTGTTTTACCCCGTTTTTAAAAATAGGTATAATGAGGCTTTGAATCCATGGTTTAGGGAAGCCTTGCTTGACTACTAAATTGAAGAGCTTGTGGATGTGATTGATGAGGATAGGCCCTCCAATTTTCAAAATTTTTACTTGGTATCCTTCAATGTCCTTAGCTTTCCCTTTTGCAAGCCATTTAACCCTAAAATTTATGTCTTTTATGGAAAACACTTCTTACTCTATATAAAGGGTCTAAATGTTGTCCAGGACATCAAAGGTTTGATAAAGATTTTTAAGGTAGGAATTATAGTCCCTCAAATGAATCATATTGTTTTATTTGGTTTACGACTCAAAATTTGTCTCCAAAATTTTATAGAACCTAGCTTAGATAGGTGCAAAAATTCTCTTACACTTATTATAATATACCTATGAAAAATGCCTCCAAGGTGTAGGGCAGTCGGTGATGGAGTGTATTGTTAAGGCACTAAGTTATGTTAAGTCATTTGTTCAAAACCCTGGCTTACCTTGAGTGTCGTGTATGGGGCATTGTGGGCACACCTAGAGGTTATAGTGGTAGCAGTTGGATAACACGACCATGTGTCATGCGAGTACGTGCCCAACTAGTTGTTGATTATACCAGTCATGAAAAAAATAGACCTATGAAAAATATATCAACTTTACAAAATCGGGTGATGCTTTTACTTTAACATGAGAATCCCAAACATCTGAGATTTCAAAACACAAGGAAACCAATCAACTTATCATTGTTACATTGAGCCTTATCACTACCAAAAATATTACAAATTTAAATAGCTAGTAAATCAGATCATCTAAATAATCATATCGATTGCTTGCACTAATTACAATATGTATTGAAATGATTATTGAAAAAAGAAGATTCAACGTAGTATGCCAAAGTACCATGGCCCTATTGTTGCCATAAACTATTGGGCATAAGGTCTCTTCCTCAATCACGAGCATCGTACTAAAAGAACAAAGACTAGATTAAGCTTGGATTACTAACTAAGAACCAAGTTAAGTGAAAGAGGACTTAACAAAATGAAAGTTACAACAACATTGTCTTCCCACAAGCAACTTTGTTCATTAATTGAGGGTGCTGAAGATAGAAAAAATAGGATTGTTGAGACAACACCTTGAGCTTTTCTACTTGTTCATTAATTGAGGATGCTAAATATAGAAAATATAGGACTATTGAGACAACACCATGAGCCCTTATACTATGTAAAGTTACAACAAGGTTGTCCTCCCACAAGCAACTTTGTTCATTAATTGAGGGTGCTAAAGATAGAAAAATTAGGACTGTTGAAACAACACCTTCAGCCCTTCTACTATACAAACCACTAAACACTCAACATTGATGGTCTAATACCCTAAGCACAACATAAGCATAAGAAAAAGATAAACAATACAAGAATCAGAGACATGATTTCAATGGAATGAAAGGAAACAAAGAAAAACCATATTAAATGTATCTATGTGCTGTATAACATCGATGACACATCATTGCAATGTTTCATAGTTGCTATTCAGATTTTAGGTACATCAAATTTTGAAGATAATCTTTTGGAAGTCACCTTATTATTGAATAAGTTGACACTGATCTTTTTCTATTCGAAATTTTTTCCAATTCTATGGAATTTAAGTTGTTTTTTTAGATGTTTAGTGTACCAAATGCTTAAAATATCATAACAAAACAAAAGTACACAGCATGTACAACAATGTGAGCATGGAGCACAACTCCAATATAGACAACAGAGATGGGTTACACAATAACTCCTTAAATAATAGGAGAACCTCCTCCACATAACCAAATACATTCATACATCACAATTCACTTGTCTACAACAATGAATACATGATCTCTATATATACCTATTCACACCTACACATAAGGCCCCTTTACTATTAGGTTAACCCTATTACATATATATTTACACATTACATGTACGTTTATCCACATATATGCCTGTCATTGGGTTCATATCATGTACATTTAACTCTATATATGGCCCTCTTGGGTCATAACAAAGTACCCTCCTTCAAAAAGCTTTGTCCTCAAAGATTTGCAATTAAAGACTTAGTAATATGATTTTCTTATGTTCCCGTTTTCTTCTGTCCATTGGTGATGACTTATCCATCCAAAATCAATTTTTTTTATTGTAATCCTTGGTGGCTACTTATTGCATAATTTTATTTATCTTGATTTCATGTATTGTTATTGAAGCTTCTCTAATTCGTAGTATATGTTGGTCTATGATAATATCTTATTGAATAATGGTTTTGCAATGCCTTGTTCCATGAACACTGATAAGTATTTCATCTTCTTCCTTGATAATGCTCTAATATCAAATGTTATGTTCCAAATGCTTAAAATATCTTAACATAACAGAAGTACACACCATGTATAACAATATGAGCGTGGAACACAATTCCAATATAAATAATAGAGATGAGTTACACAATAACTCCTTAAATAATAGGAGAATCTCCTCCACATAACCAAATACATTCATACATCACAATTCACCTGTCTACAATAATGAATACATGATCTATATATATACCTATTTACACCTACACATGAGGCCCCTTTACTATTAGGCCGACCATATTACATATATATTTACGCGTTACATGTACAATTATCCCCATATATGCCCCCCCTTGGGTCATAACAAGATGACTAAAGTCAATTGAAATTAACTAGAGTTGATTGAAGTACAATGAAGCTCATGACTCTGCCAACCATCTTCAACCTAAAGTATACTTAGTCAAGTCATTTTTTAAATGATCAAAGCTCATTGAAATCTTTATGAAGATTTTCTCACCATCAATCTACCCAAACTTTTTGAACATGCCCTTATAATTTAATCACTTAAAAGCTTGATTAAAAATGAAAAAAAATTAAAACGTGTTTGTTAAGATTTCTACATCAATCACCTTGATCTCTTTTGACTCCTTTAAGACTCAAAAAATTTCAAGCAAACACTTTTTAACTTTAACATATTTCAAGTACCAAATTATAATGAATCCCATCCCTAATAAAATGAAACCTTACATTATAATACATATGGATCCAATAATACTTTACAAAAATCATCCCCAACCTTATTAATGCACACTCTCACCAATCATCTCATGTTGAAAGTCCATGATAACACATCATCGTCATCATATATATATATATATATATATATACCACATCATTTCAAGTTAAAAATCCATGATAACACATCCTCATATATATATATATATATATATATATTTCATTGAGTGTATATATAATATCACATTAATAGTGACATTTATGAATTTGGTTAAATCAATTATATATATATAATTGATTTGACATTTATGTCCAAATTCATAAATGTATAGTATCTCTTAATAACCTCATTGTTTAAGCATTTCTCCCTCCATAAAAGTCAAAGCACGCACATTTATGCTCCATCACACGCGGTTACTTTACATGTCTCATGTATTGTTTCTTATTAAATCCTTATGTTCATGTCACCATTCACTTTTATTTTCATACGAAGCAAATATTCTAACATTTTGTGGCCCCCATATTCTCCATTCTCATGGTTATTGTTGAAGATCATTTCTTAATCTATTCGCTTTATATCACGCTTATCGATGCTAACCTCTACCAAAGATATGTGTTTGAATCCTACTACCAACTTCAAATACAAACAAAGTGAGCCACATAGGGAGAAATTGAATGGCTCCAATTTCAAGTTTCAAGATATGTTGCAAGCACTAAACCTTGAGGTTTTACAAATTTTGATCATTCCGTGCTTCAGGTTTTCCTGAGGCGTTTATCTTTTTCCAAAACTGGTAACAGGCATTTTACAACTAGTTACATGAATATTTTCTTAGGGAAATTAGAAGCCTACATCACCAAGTTGCCCACTCTAACAATAACATCACATTTGCCATGAAACATAATGGTAAAGTCAGTGGTGTTCATAACATCAAGTGTCATTCTATATCACCTTGTAGACCAATAGAGTGGTTTAATAGATTGTAAATGTGAGTAATTATTAACAACTTTCTATAATTATTAAGAATGGTATATCACTCTTAATATTATCAACAACATGTTTGTTATAATCAAAGAAATGCTTTCATAAAGAAGAATTTTCACCCTTTGGAAGAAGGGTGATATCTGTTTGTTATAATCAAAGAAATGATTACATAAAGAAGAATTTTCACCCTTTGGAAGAAGGGTGATATCTTGTCATTTTGCTTTCATTGCATCCATAGTCACACTTGTGTTTGTGAATTTTGATCTATGTTGTTAAATGTAGTGTTGTTTAATGATGTAACATTTATGTTGAACCAATGAATTATGTTATGGTCACATTTTGACCAAGGAGTAGAACCATAAAGTTGATATCAACAAAGAAAGATGATTTTTCAAACACATGAATCCTCAAAAGCTTTAGTACACAATAAAGCAAAGGTAGAAGATCACCCATAGAATCCAAGTCCCCAAACCCTTGGTGCATTTAAATCAAAGGTGCAGAGCCTTTTGTATTGGTGGCTTATAACTATTCTAGATTCATATAGAATATTATGTAACTACCTCAACAAGTCTATAAATATGTATTAAGTCAACATTATAAGGGTTGCTTATGTTTGAGACAATTAATCTTGAGATGATAATTGATCTGTTTTGGTTCTAGGTTTGAGTCAATGTTCTATTTTTTTATGCATGTTGATAATGATATTATTGAGCTTTAGTCGGGCATAAGGTACAAGGCCTGAATGCAATCCACATTTTGAGTAATATAATGGGATCGCATGATTGTCTTGCCTATGTTTTCATTATTATCTACTATCTTGATGGTGTTTACATTCTTGTGTTATCTGCATGTGAGTCGTTGTCTTCCTGCGTAAATAAATGTGATTAAAGGATAATGAATGGAATCAACACTCTCCCCATTTCCTAACACTAAGTACATTAATTAAACAACAACTATCAAGCATGCATTGGGTGAGACCTCCTTCCTCTAAAAGGTTGAATAGGTAGGCATACTAGACTACCTCAAACTTTTGTTGGATGTGAACCTCGAGTCTATGAAAGAGCCAACAACATGATTTCATTGTCGGTGTTGATGTTGAGGGACTAGAGAGTTCCAAACACCAATATCTCAACCTCTTGGTCGACAAACCAAGAAGAAGCGGGAATGATCACCCTATTTTATACCCTATAAATAAACACATTAAACCCTAACTAAAGAGTAAAAACTTAAACATGAAAGATTATTTATAATCTTTAAAATATTTGATTTTTATGTATTTTTAGATTTTATAAATTTATACTTTTATTTTATAAAAGTTAGAATAACATTAATGATACAAATGAAACATAAAATTAATAAGTATTTACAAAATTATTCTAACTCAAAAAATTTCATTAATTCTTAGTTTTATATGAAATAAAGTTTTAAGGAAGTTAATGAATAATTAAAATGAAAAGGCTCTAAACAAAATTGATATAAAACAAAATTCATTATTTACAAACCCTAAAATGTTGTAATGAGTCTTTTCTTTGTTTTAATGTTTAGTGGAATGAAATGCTATGTCTTTTTATGTATTTTGTTTTCTTTAGATATTGAAAATAGTTGAAAAAAACTCAAATAAAAATTAAAGTTGTTCAAAGAAAATAATCAAATTAATATGGATTTAATATTTTTGTATTTTCTTTTAAGTGTTATGATTTGTTAAAAGAAAATAAAACTAAAAATGAAAATAAATTGGTAAAAGAAATAATATACATAAAATTATAAAATGAATAAGTTTATATGATTTGTATTTTTAATTTTTTTAATAATGCCCAAACAAAAATGAAGAAAAGTGAAACTTATTAAAAAAGAAAGTATTTCAGACAAGTAAAAGTGAAACCCCAATCATTTTCATAGATTTTAATGAATCTTTCAAGCTCGTGGGAGAGCTTGGATTAGAGTTTTGGTCTTTAATTATCCACAACAGTATGTTACATCATACAATGAAAAATTAAGAATAGAAGAAAACAAAGAACATAAACAAGTTGGATTTTAATGGAGAAATGTCGGTGAAACTCAAGGCAATCATCTGCATAAGAGCAACTGATCAGTACTGGAAAATTATACTTAAATTACAACAAACTTAAACAAATAAATAAATTACCTTAGAACACAACCCAAATATGGCCTGCTTTGCTCCCTTCTGCCACTTACAAGACACTCCCTGCTACCAACAACTTCATCAACCTCTATAGAGAAAAAGAACGGAGTATGAAAGTATGAGAAAGAAAAATAACCTCACAATGCTCCCAATATACCTCTCTCTCACAGTTTTTCCTCCCTTCTCACAGTTTTTCCTCCCTTAGCTCGACTATTGTTTGCTTCTTTAATAGTATTTGGTGAACAATTTAGGTAGTTTGGGCCGTTTGGATTAACGAATAAAAGCACGCACGAGCTTTAACTGCCTACATTTATTTTATTTAATAAAAGATAATGTATTCTCACATTTATGTGTTAATTTTCTTTTGTTGTCTTTATTTCTCGATTAGTATCTCTTCTTTCATGTATATACTTTAAACTCTCCATCATCATTTCTTGAGCATTGTGGACTTTGTGCATGAAAAATTCACTCTTCGTGCATTTTTTGAATAGTTGCTTACCTTCTTTAAAATTACTGCTAATATGTCGAGCACAAGGTTATCATGAACTCTTCGTAATATTTCTTGTCACAACCTTGAGCGGTATGAATGTCTCTTGTTCAATCGTGCAACAACTTTCCAATAGCTGAAGCCTTCAAGACGCTCCAACTAATATCTCAAATTGCCTTTTCTGGAGAAGTGTTAATTGGTTTTTGTCTTAGAAAACAATATGGATGATTACACATGTATTCAAATCCACTAAAATGTTATTTAGACCTCTCTTATGAATTGTAGTACTTGTTGCGCTTGATAAAACTTTGTATAAATTGAAAGCATGTTCATAGTGCAGCAAGACCAGATTTGTTTTGATAAGAAAGCGGCTTAAACCAGGGAGTAAGATTTTCAGTATACATTGTTGGGCAGTGGAAGCATAAACTCAACAAGATTCAATAGAAAATAAATAAAACCAACAACAAGAGATCAAAACAAACATAATGAAAGCAATCACATAGTGAAAAAAATGTTTACATGGAAAAACCCTTTTAAGGGAAAAAAAACCACAGGGAAATGATAATCAATATTCTTATTATTCAAGGAAGAATTGCAGCAGCCAAACACAGGCTTACAATCATTCTCTCACTCTCTTCCCACACGCTGCGCTACACTACATTACTTCTACACACCTCTACGCGTATGCTAGATATATAGGATCTGTTAGACGGTTAAACAAACTAGTTATAACATGATCAACTAGTTACACAAACTGATCACTGTAGTGTGCATGCATGCAAATTCCATTTTTAGCTTATACGGTGTGCATGCATCCGCATGGAAAAATAGTTCACAGTTTCAACAATCTCCACCTTGACAACAATTTACCTGATATATCATGCCTGAATTAATTCATCACATTTTCTGCAAGCCAAGAGAAGCCAATCACCATTGTAGCTTCTCTAACAAAACTGGTTTCGTGAACATGTCTTCAAAATTGACTTCTGTGTGGACCTTTTCCAGAGCCACTCCCCCTTCATCAACAACATGTCTTACAAAATGGTATTTAATAGAAATATGCTTTGTCTTACTGTGATAAACTGGATTTCTAGCCAAATGAATACCACTTTGACTATCACATAATACTTTCACCTTATCCTGCGTCCTTCCAAACTCACCCAACAAAATTTTTAACCAAATTGCTTCCTTGCATGCATGTGAGGCAGTCATATATTATGCCTAAGTAGTGGATAAAACAACTATGTTTTGAAGCTTTGTCATCCAACTAACAGGTCCTCCTGCAAGAGTAAAGACATATCCTGAAGTGGATAACCATCATAGGTGATAGAATAATTACTTTGTGCCCCTAAGATACCGGAGCACCCATTTCACTATTTCCCAAAGCTCTTTACCTGGATTTTTCATGTATCTACTGACAACACCAACTGAATGTGAAATATCTAGTTTAATACTCATCATCACATACATAAAACTTCCTACTGCATTAGCATATGGTACACGAGACATACAATCATTTTCTTCGTCATTACTAGGACATAAACTTGAAGAAATCTAGAAATGGGAAGCCAAATGGATTTGTACGGGTTTCACATTATTCATATAGAATCTCATAGGTATTTTCTCCACAAACTTCTATTGTGATAACCAAAACTTACCATCTTTCATGTCTTTGTGTATCTCCATGCCCAAGATTTGTTTTGTTGCTTCTAGATCCTTCATATCAAACATCCCAACCAATTGAGCTTTTAACCTATTGATTTCAACCATACTTTTGCTTGCAACAAGCATATCATCAACATGTAACACCAAAATAATGAATATGCCATTTTCCAACTTTTTAAAGTAAATACAGTGATCATATTCACTTCTTGTAAAATTTTGTCTCACCATGAAGGAATCAAACTTATTGCACCATTTCCTGGGAGATTGCCTTAGGCCATACAATGATTTCCCGAGTTTGCAAAAAAACCTCTTATTATGATCCTGAACAAACCCTTCTCGTTCTTCCATATATATATCATCATCCAAATATCCATGTAGAAATGTTGTTTTAACATCTAGATGCTCTAACTCAAGATCAAGTAAAGCAACTAGTGCTAACACAACAAGAATTGAAACAAGCTTCACAACTCGTGAAAAAGATTTCATGAAAATCAATACCTTCCTTTTCAGAATACCCTTCTTCTATGAGGCTTGCTTTATACCTTTCAACTTTATCATCAACACCTTTTTTCAATTTGTAGACCCACTTGCAAGAAAAAACCTTCCTGTCCTAAGGAAGTTCTACCGGGTCCCATGTTTTATTCCTCTTTGAGAAATTCATTTATTCTTTCATAGCTTCTTTCCATTTAACACTTTCAGATACCTTTATTGCTTCCTGATAAAAACTAGGTCCTCCATCATTAGAAACCAAAGCCATAGATGAAACATAATCGTCATACCTTGTAGGAGGATTCCTGACTTGTGTAGATCTCCTTAGAGTTGGTTGAGGCATATCCATAGTTTCTTGGATATTTTCTTCATTTTCATCTTCTTCTTCTGGAACTTCTTCATACTCCTCCTTTTCTGAAGATGGTTGAGTCTCCAACTAAATTTTTTGAACTTGCGGTACCCGTTCTTGTCTCACTTCAACATTTACTAGGTTTGATTTTATGAGTGAGGATTCATCAAATACTATATATCTGCTTATGATGAGTTTGTGGGTAGTAGGATCCCACAATCTGTACCCCTTAACTCCATCACCATAACCAATAAAGACAGATTTCTTTGATCTAGGATCTAACTTAGAATGTTGATCTTTAGAAATAAGAGCATAAGCGTCACAACCAAATATTCTCAGATTTGAATAACCAACATTTTTTATTACCCTTCTTGCAAGTTGATAAAGGTTCTCAATAAAGGTTGCAAGCAAGGTCCTTCCTACAAGATGATAAAGGTTCTCAGTTCTCTTTGCCTTCATGACTGCTAAGATTCCTTTGGACACCTTCAATACTCCACCTTGAGTTGTACACTTATAACTAGCAGAATCTAAAACTCCCAAATATATCAAGTTCTTTCTAAGTTTGGGTACATGCCTCACATCTCTTAACATTCTTATAGTACCATCATACATTTTAATTCGGGTGCTACCAACCCCAACAATTTTACAAAAAAAATCATTTCCCATAAAAGCAACACCATTGAATCAATAGATTGGTAAGTTGAGAACCAATTTCTATAAAGACACATGTGACTGGACACACCATTATCTAACAACCAATGCCGATGTTGTTGTGAAACATCACAAGTAGATAATACGTCATCAACCATATCTGAACCTGAACTTGTTTAAGCTGAATTTGCTTCCTTTGTGGAGTCCTCTTTGGTTGTTTTTTGCCTTTTCCAACAATTCTTCTTGAGATGCCCAGATTTGCCACTGAACCAACATTTTTGCTTACCCTTATTGCCTTTTGACTTAGATCTTGATGTACCTCTCTCATCTGCCCTCTTTCTATAAATCGACCTCTGACCACCATTGCTTCGGCTATTGAGGTTTCTTTACTAGATCTTCTCCTCATTTCCTTAGACAATAAAGCTCCCACAATAGTATCATAATCAATGACATCTATTGTTCTAAACCACATAGATGTGACTAAATGATCCCAAGACTCAAGCACTGAACACAAACTGATCACATGCATGAATGCACATTCCATTTTTAACTGATACGGTCTGCATGCATAGCCATCGAAAATTAGTTGACAGTTTCATCGTGCACGACTTATCTCGCCAGTGTATCATATTTTAACCTGGCGGGTGGTCTTTTTTTTCTGGTTGTAATTGATACTAGCAACAACCACTTTATAAAAGTGGTTGATATACGCCGATCGACGTCATTACTTACAACTCTTCATAAACTCATCCTAAAAGATTTGCGCACCCTATCTAATATCAAATACGGAATAAAAAATTTGGAAGGCGAGAATAAGGACGACTTGAAACTTGAAACCCTAAAATTTCATCATTAAACGTGCCCATGTTGTCACTCCACAACTCCGAACCAGGCGACAACCGATAACCAGAGCTTGATTGCCTATTCAAATGTCGGAAGCAACTGTGCTTTATTTTCTAAATATTTGTATATAGCAACCCAAAACGGAAGACACGACAAGATGGGGGAAAATTAAAATCAAATATGCTAGCTTACGGTAGGCAACGATCTCTACAGGCAATTGGGCAACCTCAACATAGGAAACGCGAAGAGTGGGATTTGTCTTGGCATCGCAGCTGAACACGCTTCTGTCATATCCAGCTCGAAAGGTGAAACGCCCACCAGTAGAAAGATGAAACGCCAAGATAATCCCGACCTGCACAATGACGATTAGCAACCTGCACAATCACGATTCACATTCAATTCCACCGTTAATTGAAACGCACACAACATGGTTAATTGAAACGCACAATTATAACACGAAACTCAAGCCAACCGTGGCCACTGTTCACATCTCAACAGTTATACGTGTAATACATATGAGGTAGTGACTGCTACTCATTCATTAAACGTGGCAATAAAATATTACATAGATATTAATTCTTGTTAATCAAGTTAAGGTGGCAATCATATGGCTTTACAGTAATTTCTTAATATAATTAGGTAAATGTGAAAAAGTAAACATGTTAATGTATGTATTTATAAATGCAAGGAAGTTATGAACAGTAAATCCCATTCATTGATTTGGGAGGACGACTAAGAATATGCCAGCATCTTCAATTCCTGACCATAAGATTAAGATTTAAAGTTAAAAGATCATTAAATGTGCCCATGATCAATAGGTATACGCCTTTCGGCGTAATTAAAGTTAAAAGATCATTAAATGTGCCCATGATCAATAGGTATACGCCTTTCGACGTAAATATATTTAATGAGATGGAATAGTAATTACAAGGCCAATCTTTTACGCTGGTAAATACAACGCCCAGGTATCCTCTCGATCATACGAAGAAATCAATCAAAGATGATTGGCTGTGTGGATGTCAATCAAGCGGAGTATAATCAAAATGATAACGTAACATAATAGGTGGTAC
>ML806180.1:28525-42554 GCA_009831015.1 Picea engelmannii
AATTGAGTTTTCTTTCGTTCTTAAATATTGATTATCTTAAGATCACACGATTTTTAATTAGTTGTCTTCATGTTGTTATTAATTTACTCCAATATCAAATACTTCTTTGAATATATTCTGGAAGTGCTAGTATTGTTTTGTTATAGGTTTCCCTTAACAACAGTACATGCATGAGCTCATACACTACAGAAAGATAACACCAGTTTCGTTGATCAACGACAGGTTATTATGTGTGTTATTTAGTTAAGTTGTTTATGAATGAAACAATGATTACATTAATTAGCTTTGACTGTTTTTGTGTCACTGTTTCAATCATATTCATTTAGTATTTATTTGTTTAATATATTTTTTAAAAAAGGCCAAAAAGAAGTGTTGTTCATATTTGATTTAGAAACTTTATCAAACAATCAAATTTTTCTCAAGATTTCATGCAAATCTTGTAAATTGTATATAAACTGTTCATAATCATTTGTATATTCACATTCTTAGATAAATATTTGTAATTATTGTGTCAATTGTTATAATCTTTTCTTTAGTTAGTTTATTTTATTTTTCTATCTTTAGGACCCTAGTTGGCTAACAGAGCCATTAAACCCGTCAGAATAGGTTAAACCAAACGGCTTGGGTTATTTAGACAACCCCGGACCGGATCTATTCTTCCAGTTGACGACATGTCAAATTTCCTCGTCAACACTATGCATAACACAAGTGTATATGTTGTCAATGGTCAGAGTGAACCCACTACAATGCCGATGAATAGTATGAATGTGACTTCTAAAGGTAGCCATAAGGTATCCATGGTTTTTTCAAGTTCTATCAATGTTTCTCGAAGGATAACTCCCTTGGTATAACAACCAAGGCCTTTAGGGTTTTTGTTGATTTCTAATAGGCAACCAAGAATGGTGGATCGACTGAATGAGTTCTCTCGACAACTACCTTTATTTCAAGACCATTATAAAGAATATGTGAAGCAATATTGGTTCCTCTATGATGCCATATGGAGTGCGCAGAGAAGGAATGTTGTTATTTGTCTAGTAGAGTTTCAAACAACTCTACACATGAGAGATTTGTAATGGCATATGAAGTATAAAAATAGTTCCCCCACTGATGTGGTGGTGATCTTGGAGCAACTATGTCAAGATTTTGTTAAGGAAATTGATAAGCCAAAATTTGAACAACAAAGAATTATTGAGTTGAAGGAAATTAAGTGAAAGGTAGGGAAATTAGTTTAGAAGTATGATCAAGAGTTCTAGGCCCTCATGAGTAGGTTGATTTATACTATCCATGATGTGTGGTGCAAAGAGTGGTTTATCAATGGATTGCTTCCACACCAACAAACCTCGTTACTATAATAGAGGTTAAGTACTTAGCATGAATCCTTGGAGTTTTCTATGCTGCTCAAATCAATCAACAAACTGTTAGATGTGTTGATCTTAGGATTATTGCCTAAAATGGAACATTTTCAGTACCAATTGATAGCATTTTTAGAGTAGTTTCAAGAGTTGGCAAAGGGAAAATTGACCAAAAGAGTGTGTACAATCTACAAGACCGAAGGTCGTTTGTGGAATGGTTGTCCCATGGTGCATATGTATACCATTGTCATCGTTAATTTATTCGATGGTAAGGAAGAAATGGGGGTTTTTGAGATCCATTAAAACATATGACATGACTCCTACCACTATCCAAATGTTGTAGATGTACAACAACACTACATTGGTAACACCTTGCAACATCTGTGGAGTGAATACCCACTATACAAAGGATTTTTAAGCATTGTCATTGTTGGCAGAGAGGTTTGAGAATATTGATTTTGTAGTGGAGTTGGCAGCAGGTGGTAGTGGGGGCCCAAGTCAAAATCAAGAGAATCAGGGTCTACAAAATTATGCAATTCAACCACTTCCATGGTGTTATAATTGTAGTGAGAAGTTGTTAGTCTTTTTTCTTTGGTAATTTTGTGGTGGAGTATGGATGTCGCGTCCAACACCCAACCTTGTAACAATATGTAAATTGTTAGAATTCCTTACATCTTCTTTAGATACTGTGTGTAGTAGATTCATAGTCTTTCTAGGTATAATTTTGTCGAGCACTATCAGGCATTATTCTAGCGAGTGATCTCCAATGCCACATATGTTACAGAACTTCAGATCGATCCTATATTTTATAGGACAATTTGCATTGTCGTGATCATTTTTTCAGCAATTAGCACAATATGGTCGTCCATGACCTTGACCTCGACCACCAAATCCGCGTTGACCTCCTCGATCTCGATCACGACCCCCTAAATAATCATCTCTTTGACCATAGTTGTTTGCTTGGTCGGTGGTTTCTGTGTGGTAGACGGTTCACATATTTTTCTGATTCCTATCATTTAGATGACATTCTGAAGTTCAGTGATCGGAAGCTTCACAAATATGGCACCACTTCATGTTTTTTAGATTGTGTGGAAAATCTTGTATGTTATGATCAATTATACGTTCACATATGTTACAATATTTTTGGGCTTGTACTCATTTGCATGCACTTATTTAGGGGACAATGATATTTTGTGTGTCCGTCCTCGGTGCATGTGGTGCACCATATTTCATTGCGTCAGATGGTTAGGTTTTTGATAGTTTGTTGCAAATGTTCTATCTTTTCCTCAAGTCTTTCCATCGTCGAGGAAGTCGATGGGCTATCATCATCTGACTCAACTCGTTGTTCCTTTTGTAACGGGTCTTCACAGTTGGTTATCTCGTATAGGCGTAACAAAGATCTGATTCTTGGCAGTAGCCCAACTATATACCACTGGACTAGCAGGTTCTAGTTGATCATCAATGGGATTTGACTTAAGAGATCTTTAAATCTTTTGTCCTATTCTCTTACCGACTCTCCTGGTCTTTGCTTGATTTCTTTTAACTTTTGTGCTACTATATGCGCGATGTCCTAGATCTTAAAGAATGTTAGAAAACTATTCTTTATTTTTGCCTTTGAATGAGTTTGCTTTTTAGTGTAGTTCATGAACCAGGTTAAGGCATGATGGCTTAATGTAGCTCCAAATTGCGCCATTTTCTTATCTTCGTCTGTAATATCAGTTGCATCCCAACTTTTTTCACATACAACCCAATGGTGTTTTGGGTCTTCTTCGCCTTCGTAGATGTGGATATGATTGAATCCCATTTTGGATTTCTTGGTGGGGACACTTGGTTTTCTTGGTGCTTGAGTTACTACTGCTTTCGACTATGTCATCGAAACTTCTGGTCAGTTTTTTCTGCATTTGACAAAGGATGATACTCAAGGAATAATTTTTTCTTCTTGAGTATGGGATATGCGTCCTCAGTTTGGGAACTTTGATCTTTGTATTCGACCAACCGTCATTCCAATGGTTGCGTTGCTTCCAGACTATAGTTAATTTCTTCTCTCGATATTAGATGTGGTAGGGGGGTTAATTCATTGAGGTCTTTGATTTGAATAATCATATTGTCAACTTCATTTCGTTTCGGCTCGACAATCAATGCATCTCATAGGTTTCCCATGTTGTCCGTCCTGTACCATAATCTTGTCGATTGGTCGTCAATCTTTAGCTTTTGTTGAATAAATTCTCTTATCCTTGGATTGGTTTCTGGTGCAGGAGATGTACGTAAAGCTGGTATAGATTCTTCGTAGTCTATACTTTCCAGTTCGTCAACCATTTGATAGAGGTTCAAATGTGCATTGTTGTATCTGTCGGGTGTCGCCGCGGCTGCTGTTGTTGCTAACTCTAGTCGATCTCTGTATAAATCAAATTTCTCACTTGCTTTGACTGGCTGACCCTCCCCTGGCATCTTTCTATTCGAATTTTTACTGTTCTACTGGTTACGAAGCTCTTCTCATTTCTATTGTCTTTTGTCCTGTTCTATTTTATGGATATTCTCGAATTGCTTATGGGCTTGCTTTCCTCTCGACGACATTTAGGCTTGGGAAACACTACTTTTTTTTTATGACATCTCACAATCTCGACTGACCCCCCATTGCTAACCCGAATTACTCTAAGTTGGGAGTGTTGGTCATGTTTATTTCTTCAAGAAGTAATCCCAGGATTTTCTTGTATCTTTTCACTTTGTATCAAGAAATGATTCCCAACTTTCGTCTCTTTATTGGAAGTTGTTATTCGGTAACGGTGTGGCTAATATTGGTCAGTACTTGAAAATATCAACGACTCCCTTGTAGAGAAGGAATTTGTGAAGAAGTGTTGGAACCGTGTAGAAAAATCCATCATGCAATTCAGTGTAGAATTTATCTTTTATTTTGTCTAGGGACGTCTGATCTTCAACGGCTTGTTCTGGAATACAATCTTCAATAATTTGTTTGAGCCAATTATGTAGGTCCGTTCTTCCTCCATTCATCAACTTCAGGCCTAACTCCTCGTCGAGTGTCAATCTATGCATCTTCTGATCTGTTGATGTGTTGAAACAATGCTTCTGGGATAACTTCAAGAAATATTTCATGTGTCTTTGAAAATAACCACGACTTTGCTTCCACTAGAGAGACATTATTCCTTCTTGCGTAGTTTCTAATGTAGTTCTCGATTTTTCGCTCCCACTACTCACAAATTTCTTACTGAGTTAACATTTATGTATACTTCTACATGCCCAAGTTCAGTACTACCGACAACAGAACCAATGTTGTAATCTAAAGGAAAGTAGAGAGTGTTACCAATAGAACCTTACATAGCCATCATAGAGATACATGCATACACATAGACATATAGAGATAGACATACATAAGTAATGAGATCCCAAAGAAGAGTCCTTCTATTATATGATAGACAATACAACACAATTACATATATCCTCTCCCATGAAGCTATTTGAGCGTTCATTTTCTTATATATTAATACCTCTAATAGGCAGTTGTAACTGCTTAACTGCCTAGGTCGGTTAGTTAGTAGAGAATCTGACCACTTCTACTTGTAACTATGTTGGTCGAATGACAAGTTCTAAGTCGATCGTCGAGACTAGTCGATAGGTTCGACTAGCCCCTACAACACGCCTGCAACCTTGTCTACCACAACATGGACACCATCATAAGATGGAATATAACACAAAATAATGCCCATAGTTGATTGAGAAATGTGAAGCACATGAAAAGAGGTAGCATGGAACTAACATGGTGAATTCATAACCAATGATTCCTCAAAGGTGGTGCAGGTGGCTACTGCTATATAGACATCACTATTATGAGCATGGGAGGAGATAAAATAGGCATAGATGTTGGTACTACGAGTCTTACACAAATCTAAAAAGATCATGTGGAAACTTGAGACGAACAAAGTTCGCTCACACAAGAATAATCCAAAATACTTGGAATATAACAAAGTAATCCATATAGGACTGTAAACAATAAATGAATAATAAGATAATAAGATAGATATAATGAGATGATTACATTTGAGAAATGAGGGCTTGTTTATATACCCACGCAGGGGTGCCCTTTACCAATAGTCATGTCCTTTGAGACATGACCTTTCATTATTAACAATTATTATTTATTAATTATTATGTTATGAATATCTATGATATATGTATATTTATGTTCATAACATTGCCTTCCCCTTAAAAATGCTTTGTCCTCAAAGCATAAGCACTGGAAGGCTTCCCTTTGAACTTTTGTTCTAGCTCACGATGTCTTCTCAAATCTTCTGTGCTTGTAGTTGCGACTCTCGATGAAACAAGATGATATAACCTTCGAATTCCCAAACTAATGTGTTGCATCTTTTGGGGAGTGATCCATCCCAAATCTACTTTCATTGGAATTGTTTGATGATTGACTGTTCCAAGTTGTTGATTTCGTCTTCGTTCTTTTTCAGTGTGGTATTTTATTTGTTGGTAAGAAGAACATTGCTTAGTTTCCTCTTTTCTTAGTCGTTGGTCAGAAGGACTCTTGTGATTTGGATGATGATAAGGCATCCTAATCTCTTGTGAATTTTCCTTGGAATCATATTCTTTTGATGTTTGTAGTGATCTGTCCACGTAAGCATTCTTTTGAATATGACCATTATTTGACTTTGTGTTGGTTCCTTTTTCTACTGTTGAGATTTGAGTGTCAGATAAATTCTCTATTGGATTAGTCATTGTTTCCTTGTCGATTAATGATGTTTTGCGATATAGATCTTCTTGTAAAGACTTCTTATCGTGCTTGAGCTTTTTAATCTGAGTTAATAAATCTTGATTATGTCGTCTTAATCGTAAAAGTTCGTCTTTATTTTTTGATTCTAGATTCTCCTTTCTTTCGTCCTTTAAGATTTTAATTTGTTCTGGTAACGTTTGATTAAGGTTCCTTAGGCAGGAGCTTTCTTCCTCTTTTTCGATTAATTTCTCTTTGAGACCTTCATTTTCTTGTTCAATTTTTTGAAAACACCGCTTCTTCTCCTTGGACTTTGTGATTTTTGCAAGTAGTTTTTGATTATGATTTCTTAGGCGAGAAATCTCTTCATCTTTTTCAATGATGATTTTGTTATATTCTTCTTGTCGATCTTGCAACTTCTGTATTGACTTCTGGTTATCTGGAAGGATCACTTCTGATATGTCCTTCAGGTCTTCTGATGATGGAGCTTCTGAAATTGACTTCATTGTAGCGTCCTGTAATGTGAATTTCTTTTCTTATAAGAAAATGTTAAAAACTTTCTCCTTGTGTTGAAAATAAAAGTACCTAGTGTATCTACCCAAGTTGACCCTAGAAGTATATCAACACGATAGATTGATATGACATTGAATTTAGCTCTGAATTTGTAATCGCCCATAGATAATTGTAGGTTGTTAATGTCATATTTCTCATCAGAAAGACACATGTCATTTTCAATTATATTTGACTCGAAAACCATTAATTGGTTTGCTAGGTCAACGTTAATGTGATTTTTCCTAACGGTCGGGCAGATAGCGATATTGATATTCCTTCCTTGAATAATCCCATTAACTTTTAATAAGGGGTCTGCATATTTTATATAAGTCTCAGGGAATCTTCCTCCTTCCATTTTAAAGTGTACTTTTTTTATAACTTAAATAAGATTGGAGAAATTTTTTTTTTTATTTTTTTATTTTTTTATATATCACCCTTTTATTTTGTTTGATATATTAACTTCTTATATAATATAATGATTATCACTTATTTGAAATGTAACCCTTTTAGTAACTTTTGATCTCACTAGTAATACTAATAATAAAGTCCTAAAAGTTACTTTAAAATATAATAATATATCTTTTAACTTTTTCTTTTTATTTTTTTCCTTAATTAAATATATCACCTTAATAACTTGATTTAAAAGTTAAAGGACTTTTTAAAATATAATAATATATCTTTTAACTTTTTCTTTTATTTTTTTCCATTAATTAAATATATCACCTTAATAACTTGATTTGAAAGTTAAGGGACTTTTAAATTAATTTTAAATTAAAAGTACACCTTTATAACTTTTCCTTGTGTATAATAGTTATAATGAGGTTGAATAAAATCTAGCCTTCCTTCCTTAAATAAAAAGGTTAATATATTTCCCTTTTAATAATC
This sequence comes from Picea engelmannii, assembly GCA_009831015.1. Taxonomy (NCBI): domain Eukaryota; kingdom Viridiplantae; phylum Streptophyta; class Pinopsida; order Pinales; family Pinaceae; genus Picea; species Picea engelmannii. Next base: position 36,044 of record ML806180.1, read on the forward strand.
TGTTGATTTAAATGACTAAATTTTAAAATTATTTTTTTAATTTTGCTTATACTTATTGTTCCTTGTCATAAAATATTACAACTTCCCCTTATTATCGTCTTGTGTATATACTTAATATCCAATAGTCGTAACCCTTGGATTTTAGAATATTCACAACCCCTTGGATTTTATTTCTCACATATATATATATTAACAATTTTAAACTCCTATTTCACTTCACTTAACGTCTTTACCTTTGATGTTTGGAGGACTCTATTTTTTTTAAAGTAATTATTCTCTCCACTAACTATTATGATGTTTGCCGCGACTTCACCTTTGAATTTAATAGGTTGACTTTTCCACCACTAAAACATATAATATTAGACTTATAATCTCCAATTTTACTCCTTGGTAATTGGATGATTTGAATGGGTGTGCCAGTAAGTACGGAACAGTGGCAACCCTTGATATTCTCAATAGCAATGTTAATGGAAAATTATTATTTTTGTTTTTATTTGCGTTTACTCCCAAACTTGGGTCGTACTATTTGGGTGAGATGATAGCAAGGAAAATTGTTGTATGGAACTAGCGATTGCAGGAACGCTGATTTGGAATGTACGATAGATTGTGTATGGTGGCAGACGGTACAGACGCTGCAGCGGCAACGACTGAACTATTACCTGTTGTACGAATGAGGTGAGTCGTATGGCGACACACAAAAACAAGGATCGTGGCTGTTGTTTAGTAGAACTGTACGGCGACTGTTAGTACAGACAACTGTTATGCAGTTGGCAGCATAAGGGCGTCGATTGACGGTATATTCCAAGGCACGCAACGCCACTACACCAGAAATTTAGAGTAAATAGGCCCAATCTCTGGTTTGTACAATGCCAATAAGACCCGGTTTAAAGGATGGTAACACTCTTTTCCCACATAAACTAGAGTATCACTGGGTTTTTTTTTTNGGTGGGTGGATACCTTCAGTTATTGTAATTTCTTTTTAATATATTTTTTTCTCAATGAGACGCGACTTCTAATATGTTCTTCGAATATTTTGCAGTGGAAATAATCTTTTTTTCAAAAGAATTTTTCTGAACTTTAAAAATGGCCAAAAGCCTATTGTGGTCAAGGACCTAGGAAATCAGAGAAACTCTGAAACGATGGGTTTCGCTAAAAGTCAGATCATACAAGATCTGATAAAGAGGGTGGCCAAAGGCCAGGATCAGAAAACACAGCCCTGATACCAAATGAGATGAACAAAGTTCGCTCACACAAGAATAATCCAAAATACTTGGAATATAACAAAGTAATCCATATAGGATTGTAAACAATAAATGAATAATAAGATAATAAGATAGATATAATGAGATGATTACATTTGAGAAATGAGGGCTTGTTTATATACCCACACAGGGGTGCCCTTTACCAATAGTCATGTCCTTTGAGACATGACCTTTCATTATTAACAATTATTATTTATTAATTATTATGTTATGAATATCTATGATATATGTATATTTATGTTCATAACAAAACTCCAACATTTGATACAACCTGTTATCCCCATTTTGTGGATAACTAAGGAGATTATATCTCGAGGCCCTCAGGTTGCAGATATGGAGTGCCAAGAGACCACATGACCAGTAGTATCATTTTGCACAACTAAAGACCCGCATCACCACCATAGTGACCCAACACTTGCTCATCATCCACACCAGCTTGACACCATAAGTCACTTGGGTCTTGCTCCATCCGAAACAAGTCAGGTATGATGGTGGGTATCATTTTAATATTTGAGGCATTCTGGCTTGTATATCATAGGTTATTTTTTATTATGAGACATCTTCTTTGGAAACTATGCCTTTTACCTTGTTTAAATGTTGGTGGTTGGATTGGGGCACTCAAGTAGATGGTCACCCTTAGGATGTGGGTGTTTCTGGGAGCTTCTTTTTGTTAGCACTAGGAATCACCCTTAGATTGTAGAGAGAATAATCCCAATACCCATCAGGTTATATGTAAATGTAAATGAGTGTTTAAAAGGTCAAATGGATAAGACTCTAGATAATAATGTTCTAACTTAGAAATTTATGCTAGCATGTACAAGCAATTGAGGTCTTGATCAACTTCAGTTAGTGAATGGGAGTAAAAGTGAATAGAAGGAAGACTTTGGTGAGGGAAATGTAGAGGTATTCTATTGAGATCAGGGCTTCAAGCAGCCTAAGGAGGAAAAACTCAAACACAAGATCTTCTTGAATTCAAAGTTTAAAGAACACCGAAGAACATCATAACAGTACTGTAATCAAACATTCATCATAATACATCTATAACAATCTCATGTGAATCATTCAATCATGAAAACTTCAGTATAAGAGGCAATAAGATGGAATAAGAGAAACTGACTTATATTAATAAAAAATTCTCAAGTCCAGTACATAACCAGAGAACCGGTATGCTTAATCAAAACATTACAATAAGGGAGCCCAACTCAACCATTAGAACCCTCTAAATCATTTGGAATATCTATTTATAACAAAAAGGGAAGGCAACAACTAGAGGTGAGAGTTGGCCTTCCTCCCATAGGATTCTCCAAATCAGTTATTCAATCAAACACCCATGCTAACATCTATTTAACAAACTGCTATAAAAAAGGGAACATGTTGGCAACCGATCCAACAAACTTTAACTGACATTGTCTTCATTGATGCGCAACCCTTTCCATGCCAAGTGTCATGTAGAGGTTGTATGTTGTTATCATGCTACCACCTATGATCTTATCTCTTATCCACATGATTAGCCACCCAAAAGAGTGATAAACTTGAACCCCTTGATTCCAAGTGCCAGTTGGTAGCGCCATTCAGTAGTGCACTGGGTAGCAAGTTTTTGTAGCACCCTTGCAAAATACTCTGCACATTTCGTAGCGCATATCCAAAACAGGCCTGTAGAATTGGTAGCGTTGAGCTTGTATATCTTTGTGTAATTGGTAGCGTCGAGCCTATGTATCTCTGCAGAATTGGTAGTGCCATCAATGAACTGGTCCTGCAGAATTGGTAGTGCCCATCATCAAAATGAATTTGGTAGCACCACTGTAACATATCCCTGCGAAATTTGTAGCGCCACCGTTAAGTTCAACTTATGAGAGTTGGTAGCGCTCCTGTGTACTTCGGCTAGAAGATTTCATATCACTTTAGGTAGCAGAATCGCATGACATGCTATATAGATAATTCTATAGCGCTATGGCGCTACAAAATGTCTATGCTCTTCTGTATGATGAGACTAAATAAGAATCTTGAGCTGATAGGTTAGAAGCCTGTAGATGCCTGTATAGGTGGAAAAAATTATTCATCCTTGATCACTTACTCTTGCAAAAAGAGGCCATTCTAAAAAATGGAGCTTATATCCCTCCAATCATTTCATCAACCTAGCACTCCTCCTTATGGAAGGAGGGCTTCCTTATTACACAACAACATGTTTTTATTTTGTAGTGAGATGCTTCTTGATTGCAGGTGTGCTTTTCTTCACTACTGGTTCCTCTCTTTCAATGGCATCTTCAACCAACACATTCAAATTCCTCTGGGCCACTTCATCCTTGAAGTGTTGCAGTTTTTCCTTGAGTTTTCTATTTTGAGACTGAAAGCCTATGTTTTGCCTGTAGAGGTTCTTGAGTTGCTTATGGAGAGGTTGGGCTCTTCTTGTTGCAAATCTTGCTAAATCAAGGGTGTTGCTATACATATCCATAAGCTCCTTCATCTTAATTCTTTCAGATAAAACTTCTGCCTTCAAATGAGAAACCTCCTTCTTGGCCTCCCTGAGCTGTCTAATCAATCTTTTGAAGGTGTGATTGCTAGGTGGAGTGCTAATGTTGATAACCTCAACATGCTTCTTCATGGCTTCACCTTCCTCTTTCTGCTGTATAGGGGCTCTGTCTATCACCTCAATAGGCTTCTCAATGCCTTTTCCCTTATCTTTCTTTTTCTTTAGATTAGAAACCTTGAGTAGGACTTGTACTTCAACAACCTCCTTGAGGGATGATGATCTAGTAAAAGGCTTCCTTACATTTGTGCTAGCCACTAGAGAAAGTGAAGATAAATGCAATTTTCTTCCCTTCTTGGTTGTAGCTTTAGTGGATGAGGGGACCTCTTCCAATTCTAGTGCAGATGGAGATGAAAAGTCTCTCTGTGGAGAATGATAAGCCTCCCTATATACTTCTTCAACTTCCTTAATAACCTCTTTGTCTTGAGCAATGGACTTACTCTTGATTTTCTTGCTTGTTCCTGCTAGAGAATCACTAATAGATGACAAAAGACTTTGTATCTTTGACTGAGGAGTTGAAGCTATGTCCAAATTCATGTGAGAAAAAAACAATGAATTGTTCCCAAGGGATGTTCCTCTTCCTCAATTCTTCCAAAACCAACATTCTGATCAATCTAGAGTGAAAGACACTAGTCTCCACAACCTTGAATTTGGCTTGGACTCTATCAGACATTTTTCCCATGCTCCTCAACAACTAGAAATGGATATTCATTTCATCTTTACCAGTAAAATGAATCAAAAGCCTTATATGGTACTAGTATAACATATTAAACCTTCCCTCACATGTGAAGTATCTCTGGATGATCTTCAACATCTTGTCAAAATCTTCAACTAGATGACTTCTAGGCACTCCCTTGGACAAGTTGTCAGTCTGATAATCTAGTTTAAGGAATTCCTTGGAGAAGGCAACATTTAAAGTCATGGATTTAAACCATCTCTCCCCAGTGTTAGGAATCCCTGTGGTTGCTGCAATAGAGGCTTTAAACACCTCAAACTCCATATCTCCTACCTTAGTCTTAAGGACATCAAAATGTAAGGAAAATTGCCTTGCCACTTTAGGATGTCCCCTCTGCATGTTTTGGAAAAAAGAGAGGCAACACACCCTTTGAAAAAACTCTCTAACCATTGGCTCTGCATCAAATAGGTGCATGTCTGAGGGTTCAATTCTAACCAGAGTTCCTCCCTTGTGAGATTTCTTCTTCCGAGGTGTCTCCATGGGTCAAGACGAGGGATCAAAAGCTATGGTGCAGTGAATTTTTTGGGAGCAAATGGAGGCAGACTTCAATGGGAGAATGAAAATGAATAATAGCTTCTCTTTCCTATGATTCTCCTCTAACTCACCTTGTTTTGACAAAACACTGTTTTGATGGGGTTTGAAAGGAAAGAAATGCAATTTCCCCTCCCCTTACTGTCTGTAGATCTCAAACTGAAGAATGATAATATAGTGAAAGGAAAATTGCTGCAATGGTCTTTGAATACCTAGCAAATAACACTCCAATCCAAATAGCAGAGAAAACAGGAGAAATGTAGCGAGGTTTCAACAATGTTTTTTGGTAGCGCAATACGCACACAAGGAATAAGAGTTTTCACGGGAACTCAACACTCATGAGAAAGATGAATTGGTGTCTTGATAAATAAAAACCAGGTGACAATGGCTGCAAGTCAGTGAGAGGGAAAATATGGATGGAGAGGGATGAAGGAGGGAGCAATTTGTAGAAACGATCGCTACCAAAACTCAGACAACAACTATCACAAGAATTCGCTACCTGGAGGAGTAATGACAATCTGAGGCTCTACAACTGGTTAGGAGACCACCACGACCACCTCAGCTTCCAAATCTACCTTGGCAGCTGATCCCGTAGTGCTGTCTGCAATTGGTCTAAACTAGAAGTTTCAACAACACCGAGTTTGAGAACATTCAAATCTTTGAAACCGTTAGCAAACTCATTAAAACCAAATTTTCAAATACATCTTTTAATGAACCATGGTGATGAAAATAAGGTAGAACATGACCTCAATGAAATGATGACGAATCATGGCAAGGAATAAAGGACAAGGAGTGTGCTACGGAAACTCCTAGTGAGTTGGCAGTGCTCTTTTTCAAAAGGATGATTTGACCACCTTTAATTGGACATAGGGACAACGTGCCAAGGATATAAAGGTATGAGTGAAAAGAGTGACATGTCAAGTCATGTAGGTCATGGGATGGGTTAGGCTCGGTGTCAAGTCATGAGGTGAGTCAAAACCATAAGCCATAAAATGAACCTAGGCTAAAAATCTATGTGAGGGCCAAAAAATGAGCCAACACTCAAGCCTTTCTTTGTTCAAGCTAACCTAAGTAAATCACACTAAGAAAATAAAGCAAATTTGAAGTCTAAAGGCTAAAAAATTTAAAACTAAGGGCTAAAAGACCCAAGGAAACTTAGTGTGATAACACTTTTGATGAGTCATCGTGACACTTTGTAATATTCCAGATATAAAAAATATGCAGAACATAAATAAAATGCTAGAAATGGCAGATGAACAACAATATAACTAGAACAACACCACAATAATACCAATATGATACCAGAATAACTCCAGAAAGAACACTTAGATTACTGAGAGCAATGTTCACTTGACTCTTCGAGGGGGAAACCTCCAGTAGAGCAGAGCTCTATTACAATAATATCCAAGACAAAAGTTCTCATACCCTCGACTCCTATTTATACTAAATATGTCT
>ML806180.1:42654-55031 GCA_009831015.1 Picea engelmannii
CTTTTACAACAATAATGTATCTCTAAAGGTCTACATTTATTTATCAAATATTCTAGATTATTAATTTAATATTCTTAAATTAATAATCAATTTATTCTATCTTTATAAACTATGATAATTGTATTTTTGGATTATCTAACAAAAAGGATGGAAGACATGATTCATGAGGCTTTGGAAAGTGGAGGGAGGATTACACAAGCCAAAGGGCATGACCAAAAAATCATAGTGGCCCTCATGAGTTCTAAAGGTAGTCTTAGGAATGTCTGCCTCTTTCATACGGATCTGGTGGTAGCTAGAATGAAGATCAATTTTGATAAAGAACTAGGCGCCACTCAATTCATCCAAGAGGTCATCAATGACAAGAATGGGAAATTTGTCTTTAATGGTGAGTTTGTTGAGGGCGCAAAAGTCAGGACACATGCTCCAAGAGCCTTCTTTATTCATGACCATGACCACAGGAGAAGAGTAGGGGCTTGTACTAGGGTGGATAACACCCGCGTTAAGCAGTTCTTAAACCATTTTCGCAATTTCAGTTTTTTGGAAAAAGAGGTGACGATAGAGATGGATATTGGGAGGAAGGATTCCTGGGACAAGGGGACTGGAATGATCATAAACACCACAGGAAGGAGTGAGTCCCTTGGGAGTGGAAAAACCTACTTGATGTTTAGAGAGTATGGATTGGAGGTCCTGCGACACAAAGGGTGTCTCATTTGCTTGTATGGCATGGAGTTGGGAAATAACGCCAAAATGACCTTTTTTGAGCAGCTTTTCCATGCGATGGGAACTAATTATCTCAGGAGAATCGACGACGATGCCTTGGAACTTATAATATTGGTCCTCCTAGTCGAATTGCATGGTTAATTCCTTAAAATCCATGAGAATGGGAACCAAAGTCCTTAGCTAGTCTACACCCAACATAATGTCACAATCGCCCATGTCGATAGCAAACATATGATATTTCAGGTGGTAGTCACCAATTGGAGACACACATTTTCACAACGCCCTCCACATTTCATGGAACCGCCATTGGAAATCATGATTTGGAAATTATTGACTGCATGGATATAGAAATTAGTTTCTTGGGAAATGCGGCGATGGATAAAATTATGGGTGCTTCCACTATCAACAAGAATGATGACCTTCCTATGCTTGATGTAGCTAATTAGTTTGAGGGTTTGGGGAGAAAATAAGCTAGTGAGAGCATTGAGGGAAATGACTGGTTCTACTTCGGGAGGGTGTGAGGGAGGGGTTATGTCAGTTGGTTCAGGTGACACAAACACAATGGGAGCTTCAACATCCTCTTCTGAAACATCCTCTTAGATGACCATAAAAATATTTTGTTCCTTACACTTGTGTCCCGGAAAATATTTGTCATCACAATTATAACAAAGGCCTTTGAGTTGGCGTTCAACCATTTCAGCCCTGGTCAATTTTTGGATCTTTAGTGGAGTAGAAGGAGGAGTGGGATTTACTGGTTTAGTGTGAGGAATAAAGGAGGGTTTCTAGTTTTAAGAAGAGACAACCTGTTGTGCTTCCTTAGCTCTTTTAGTAGCCTCTACCCAACTTTGATGCAGAGCCATGAGGACATGGGAACGAATCTCATCCTTGAGACCACTGATAAAACATTCGAGGAAAAAAAGCATCAGACATGCCCTCTGTACGAAAAGCCAGTCGCTCAAAAGAAGCTATAAAGTCTTCCACTGTGCCAGATTGTTTCAACTTTGTCAAACAACCTAAATGGTTGGTGTCAGTGTCAAAGTGTTCATAAATATCTGCCACAAAGTGTGTCCAAGAAATATACCCTTGATGGGCAGTTTTTCTCCATTGCCACCATTGCCAACGTTCTTGATCTAGTTGGAGAACACCATATTAGAGTTTGGCCAAATCATCTGTAATGTCATACAAAGAGAAACAATGTTCCATTTGAGTTACCCAACAAGTGGGATCTGAGCCATCAAATTTGGTCACATCAACATGCAGAAGGAATAGGTCACACTGAAAGTGATGGGGCTGATAATTATGGGACTGAGAGGGAGTTTCATCTTCGGTATGCAAAGGTGGGTCAGATAAAGCGGGATCTATAGGGATATGCAACTTGGTGCAGATCATTGAAGCGACAGATTCAAGCTGGGCAGTAATGTCTTGTTTGAGGTCTTCTTTGAGTTCCTCGATTGAGGCGACGATGGAGGAATGCATGTTTTTATTGATGATGACAATATTGGCACTGAGTTATCTCACTTCTTTTTGGGTCTCTGTGAAATTAGATTGCAAGGTATTGAAGCAAGCTTCCAAGTCTTGGCTACGGGTATGGGCCATGATGACGAGGGAACCAAAAAGGCACGGGTGGGGTCAAAAAATTTGCTGAAAAATGATAGGTATGAATGTGATAAGGGAAAAGAGATAAATCTAATGGAATAGGTCTCAAATAATGGTGCAACAAAATCCATTTTTTTTTTTTAAACACCTATGGAGCTATACTCCGGTCTGAAAAATACTATAGTGATGAAATGCCCAAATGCTTAATCATAAAGAAATATGTAGTGATTTGGAAACTTGAATGCAGGAGACACAATTGCGTGGCAATAGATCTTGTCTATTTTCTTTTTTGTTTTCTTCCCCAAAGGTTAGGTATTCAAGGGTTCTACAGACAAGGGTTTGCCCTGTGCTATAGCTCTTTGATATACATGCAGAGTCCAACAGTAGTACTCGGCCCAATATCTCAGGGCACCAACTAAATAGGCTAGACTGTGCCCTTAGCTGTACTACCTGACTACCCAGGTACTAGAGAGTATCTTCCCAAGTGTTTCTCTCGGTGGCACTATAACAGTCAGGCGATCGATTGGTTTATCTAAAGAGGGCTTTAGGAAATATAGGCCGATCTATATACATGTGTTGTTTGATGCACTACCACTCGAAGGGGTACCAATAGGGGTTACAAGGGTGGCCAACATATGTGTGCTTAAGTACCACTTATATTTCCTGCATGTATGAATCCCCAACTACGGGTTTATGCGCGTAACAACATATCTCTATAGCTTAAAGACGCTGTAATACATCTCTACCCTGATAAAAAAAATTAACCCATAATTTTATGCCGAGGAAAGTGATCTAATACCACTTGTAATATTCCAGATATAAAAAATATGCAGAACAAAAATAAAATGCTAGAAATGGTAGATGAACAAAAATATAACCGGAACAACACCACAATAATAACAATATGATACCAGAATAACACTAGAAAGAGAACTTAGATTACTGAGAGCAATGTTCACTTTCCTCTTCGAGGGGGAAACCTCTAGAAGAGCAGAGCTCTATTAAAATAATATCCAAGACAAAAGTTCTCATACCCTCGATTCCTATTTATACTAAATATGTCTATCAAAAAAACCATCTAGAGGACGATCCTTCTAGAAGCGGAAGCTTCTATTAGGTCTTCTTACATTTGACGTATTCTTCCTTATTGCTAGGCCTTATTAATATTGACCTTTATTACATCATAATATATTATTCTACCTACGTGAGGGGTTAGGTCCCTAACACACTTCCGACCATACTTACCACTTTCCATCATTATTTCCCGTCATGACATCATCTCTTGGGATTTTGGGGTAGAATGACCCTAGAAGGGACCATTCCTCATTTCATGGGAAGAAGGGGTTGAAGGCCCATAGAGGAGTTAGATGGAAAAGGATAAAATCCTAATGAAATAACCTTCTAGATGCTTGAACCAGGGGATCTTGAGAAAGTAATGAAAAGCTTCTCCACAAGAAAATAAGGACCCCATGAAAAGAATAAATAAAAATGCTTAAAGGATCAGTTGAGGATAGGGGGTCTCATCATGAGCCAACCTATCACGTCCATGGGTATCTAACGATATGACATTACCATTTCTGGCCATCAAACCAGGGTAATCGCTCTCAGTTGCATGGCTGAGGGAAATAGGGTCTCATCACGATCCAACCTTCTCATTTTTGTGAAAGTACTTGTGGGTGACACTGTCGATATATGGTCACCACGCTAGGGAAATGAACTCCAACTCTCCCTATGCTATATTGAAAGAAAATACAAAGAAATAAAGATAAAAGGCAATTGGTGGGCTTGGAAAAAATGCAGTATGGACAAAGGTGTGACACACCCTCCACAAAGGCACCCATAAATGAGATACTATGGACCCTTGCATATCATGAACCCCATGCCCTTTGAGTACTTCCCCCATCCATTTCATTTCAGTCACATGACTCCCATAGGGTTGTTCCTAGACTTAGGTGGTTTGATCCATTGAAAAGAAGTACCATGCCAACCCACCCACAACCAAACTTGGCAAAACATCTAGTTTCTTAAGCACATGTTTGTATGATGTAGTCCTGGTATACATGATTTAATGGCTCTTTTATTGAGTTGATTCACTCATCACGATCCTTTGAATTGAGATTCGTGGAGGTCGTATCCATTTGTCTTGCATGTACAGGTTGGTAGCCAATTTTGGAAGAACAAGCCTAGCTTAGGATTCCATGAGGGCAAGCAGCCCACAAGATGGATGACATAGGACCACATGCTGGACAACAAAGAGATGCTATGAGAGGCCTATGAGACAACTAGATAGACATAGCCCACCCTTTACATGCCAAACGACTTGCCTAGAAGCGGAAAAATGTCACTCCCTAGGGGCTTGACATCACATTTGAGGGGCATATGGTGGTTGATGATGAATCAAAGAATGGCACATGGAATTTTGAGGTGGAGAGGATTCAGATGATTGTCGGATGGCCTTTGGAGGCCCTACTTTGCAACCCAGCTCCAACGACTTGCTCAATTTCCCAAAATGTCCTCCTTCAAGGGATGACTTCACCTTTGTTTTAGGGTTTTCTTTGTGCAAAAGTGAAATTAAAGAGAATTTTTAAATATTATCTTTGTAAAGGGGAAAGATTAGGGATGTTGACCCCTAATATTGTGTTTTCCCTAATATTATGTGGACAAACTATGTTAGCTACATTTTGTATAAATAGAGATCATAAGATCTCATTGTCATAAAATAACTCTCCATTGTGAGAGGGTCTTGGATTGAAGTTTTCGCTCTCTTTGGCTAGTTCTCTCTCTTGTGGTTTTGTTTATGGATATGTCTTGGTTATGGTTGATGGAGATGGTGCTCTAGCCTCGGAAGGCTTTCTTCATTGCTTTTTTGGTGGTTAGTCTATCTTTTATTGCCTTTTAATACTTGAAGGTGCCATTTATTTCATTGTATTATCATTTGTACAAGTTGAAGGTTCTATTTTATTGAGCCGAGTAGGGAGTATAAGGGAATACACCCCTAATTTTGTTTCCACCATTTTATTGCTAAGGGAATGTTGCTACATAAGGGTTTACTAAGAGAAGTATAATTGCATACACCCTCCTAGTTAAAACCCTAGCTAAGAGAAGCTTGCCTTGGGGAGTAAAAGGGTTTACACCCCCAAGGAAGTAGCCTATATAGATTCTTCATATTCTCTTGACTCCATTAACCCTTTATTAAAGGCACTAGTCATTTACTTATTGCATGGGAGAAATAAATTTTTTCCTTGGTGCAGATCATCGAAGCGATAGATTCAAGTTGGGTAGTAATGTCTTGTTTGAGGTCTTCTTTGAGTTCCTTGATTGAGGCGGTGATGGAGGAATGCATGTTTTTATTGATGGTGGAAATATTGGCACTGAGTTGTCTCACTTCTTGTTGGGTCTCTGTGAAATTAGATTGCAAGGTATTGAAGCGAGCTTCCAAGTCTTGGCTACGGGTATGGGCCATGATGACGAGGGAACCAAAAAGGGGTGGGTGGTGTCAAAAAATTTCTTGAAAAATGATAGGTATGAATGTGACAAGGGCTAAGAGATAAATCTAATGGAATAGGTCTCAAATAATGGTGCAACAAAATCCAAACTTTTTTTTACACCCGTAGAGTTATACTCCGGTCTGAAAAATACTGCAATGATGAAATGTCCAAATGCTTAATCAGGAAGAAATGTGTAGTGATTTGGCAACTCGAATGCAGGAGACACAGTTGCACGGAAATCGATCTTGTCTGTTTTGTTTTTTGTTTCCGTCCCCAAAGGTTAGGTATTCAAGGGTTCTAAAGACAAGGGTTTTCCCTGTGCTATAACTCTCTGATATACGTGCAGAGTCCAATAGTAGTACTCGACCCAATATCTCAGGGCACTGTTGACGGGCGAAAATGAACGCTCGTCAACTGGAGGAGTGGATCTGGTTCGGGGTTGTCTAAATAACCCAAGCCATTTGGGATGATCCACCTCGATGGTTTTAGCGGCTCCGTTGGACGATCTAAGTCCTAGAAAAATAAAAGAAAAGCTAAACTAAGAAAAACTAATCTAAGTGGGAAAAGCAACTACAACAAAACTATATACAAATCTAAAACAAATACATACAATTTACTAACTGATATCATAAAACAATGATTCTACTTAATTAAATGTTCAGCTATCAATGCAATTAAATCTTAATCACAAATGTACAATATTTACAGATTACAGATTTTAAATGAAAACCTGCAAAAATCATTTGTAAACTGTCCTATGACAACAAAACTATTGTTTTTTGATTTTTATAATTTTATGAGAAAGAAATAAAATTATAACTGTCTAAGCTGAGCAATTAAAATAATAATCCTAACTATAAATCTGAACTATATATATCTATCTAAACTACTTAAATAACACTAATAAACTAACCTGTAATAACGCTTTCCAATATGTCCCGTGCAAAGTATCCGATTCAACTGTTCGATGGGAGGAAACCCGCACCAGATTTTCCACAAGCTTCTTGTAAACAGGAAGCAACAGTTCTCTTTGAATATAAATGACAAGACAACAAGACATAAAATGACAACAATCTTAAAATTTACAAATCATCACATTTAGATAAACACGTATGCGAAGATCTGTACAAAATGATTCATTTAACGAAGAAGATAAACCTTTAATTCATTAAATTGAAACAAAGAAATTACTGTACTTTAAAATAAGAGATATCAGATATGGACAACATATAAACCAAATCACATCAACCTGCAACGAATTATGATAGCTAAAGTAGTCGATAATTGATTGCAAACTGATATGAAGAAAACTTGAAATAAAAGTTTGATATATTGAAAGCTAAAGCTGTTACAAAACATCCACTTTCATCCCAGTTTGTATCCTCATAAGTCCAAAGTCTTTCTTCTCCCAACAGTGATGGGTTCATTACAAAAAATAAATGAGTATATAAAGGCCACAGGGTAAAACATCCCTGTGGGAATTATCAAAACAGATTACAAAAAATCTGGGCACAATCTCCCAAGTCTCTATTTCTGCCTTTGGCTAAAAACTTAAAACCAAAACTATATCACAAACAACATGTTCTAAACTGCCATAGCATGTCCAATTTGCCATTGAAATTCGTATGCACCTAAAAGTGGACAAGAATAAACAAGTTTAGACAATGTTCAGTTGTAAAACCATAAAAAAATCCAACTTTTATGACTAGCTAACAGAATCAAACGATTCTGTAGCTGGTCATTTTTGCAAACAAAATTATTTTAAATCAATCCAAATGATAACAAGAATATATTCGACCTATGAAACAAACCTTTAATTACTAATTTAACACAAAGAAAATCGTTCATGCTAGAAGTAACCAAATCTTTATGCCAATTTGAAATAGACAGAAATCGTGTTTCATTAACCGAATGGTAGCAGGGATATATGCAATATGTCAAACAACTTTTTATTACCCATTCGGAGTAGACATAATCATTTTGATAATTCGAAACTAACGAAATCATTTTTTGAATTAATTCCAATCGAAACAAACTATAACCGATGAAGCAAATCTTTCATATTCATTCAATACAAATGCAATAGTTTATGTTGACTCAGAACTTAACAAAATCGATGTTGAATCAAAACAAAACTAACAGAATCATTTTTTAATTCAAAACTAACAGAACTATATCAAACCAATCTTCAATGCATATACAAAAATAGTTTATACTAATCCAGAACGAAATCTTTTATACTAATTCAAAGAAAAACGAAATCATTCCTGGAAATTCGAAGTAAACATAACCGTTTCTGAATCTATTCAAACAAACAGAACTAATTTGGAGCAAACACAATCGACCAATCAAATCAAAAAATCGACAGTGAAATAACATACCTGGGCTGTAGGAAAATGATTTGGTCAGGATAGCTTTGAGTTAACAAAGGCCGTAGTTGCCTCAACATTTTAAAGAGAACAGAGCCTACTGTCTTTCAGCTTGCTGACAGACTGCTTGATGAATCTTTGGATTGATCAAGAGTTCAATAGAAGGCAGGAGTGTAGGAGGGGGAAAGGCAGGTTGAGTGAGAGAGGTTCTGAGGCACAGGCCCGGAGAAGTAGTAAACATTTGAACAAATGCACATAGACCAAAACACACCTTTCAACCACGGAGAAGATATGAAATTTGACCTCTAAAACATGAGCTATAACCCTGTAATAAACCAATTTATGAGGAAATCGCCCATTTTGAGGGTAAAGGGGCTAATTTCGGTTCTGGGTTTTCAAGGGTTCGATCTGATTCAACAACGTTTGCCCAGAAACGCCCATGCAAAAACGGGTCTCTGGGAGGCAATTATGGGGTTAGCCTACAAAATTTGGTATGGTGCTTCTCTCTAAGTTCAGAAATGCCTCATTGCGTGTCAAATATTTATATCTCAAATCTGTAAAAGAATCAAGTCGTACCTAATATGCTTGCATGCCATTTCTTACCAAAATGAAAAAACATTTTACTATGAATTAAACGCTTAAAACAAATCATTATGACCCCTCGATGAAACATTTACTGGCATGCCATATGAATGAAAGCTATGTCGAATTATCTAAGGGCCAAACAATGTGAGCACAAATTATTACCTGTACAAATGATTGTAGGAACACTAACTTCAGAACTAGTACAGAGGTTGTAATTAAACTTCCATTCCTTCAGAAGTTCGAAGGCCCCGCTCACGAGGTGGTGATACAAGAGATCTAAAGAATCATCATCTTCCTGGTTTTCCATAACCCAGTTGCTTTTGGGTGGAATCCTAATTTTCTTTCCTCTTTTAGACTCCCGATACTCTAAGTAACCCACGGTCACAACACCAGAAATAAACCACAGAACTAGAGCCCAGTTAAGTCCTCTCACATTCTCTGGCAATATCAAATAACAACGAAGTTTGGGCACCATTAGGTTCTATGCGCACTACAGGTGCCATGGGAGAGAACACACAGTCGGCAGGGTAAACGGACAGGGGTTTGGACAGGGTATACGCATGATCGTAAGCTCAGAGATTTCCCCAAAACCAACAGAGGCAACCCGAGATACAAGGCATGCATTAATGCCTAAGTGTGCGAGGGTGGTGGAAGGAAATAAACCCATGCAAAACAGTCATATCCAAATGTACAATCGACAATACATATGGTGATTCAAATCACCATTGGTGTATGTTAACAAAAATGCCAATCAAACAACCATTGATAACTATGATGAGTCGACCCGAATATTTGCACAAGCAATAGTGTTATTTAAAACCAAAACAATATTTCGAAATCAACACCAAGGGTTCGATCATGCCAAGTATGTGTTGTATGAAATTATTGCACCAAGGGTCTAACCACAATGTCAATGTGTTTTCATGAAACCAATGCGCCAAGGAATTTGATCAAAGTACATCAAACTACTATTGTATCAAGGACTCAATTGCAATCACTAGAACACCATTGCACCACAAATTAATAAAAATGAAGTCATATTAAAAAAAATGCCAAATGAGTAAAGGTTTTGGTGTCTTGCCAACTATGTGAACATAATTGAATTGGAAATGCAATGAACACATAGACAAGAGTAACCATTATGATGCAGTGATGATTTTAATGCCATCGACATGACTTCGAACTCAAAGTTTTCATGCTTGCAGTCGTGAAAACGAGAACAAAAGGCAGGTGTGCAAATGCGCAAGATAATAGTGTTGTTTAATTCAAAAGATTGCGATGAGAATCAAGGGTTCCAAAACACTTGTGTAGGTAGCTTATAAAGATAAGATAAAAATGTGAAATGGCTGCCAACAATGGAAACACACTGGTAGAAGCAGTTATCTCTGCCAAAAGAACAAATTCAGATTATGATAATGAGAATAATTCTAACTCAAAAACAACCAGAAAATTGTTTAAACATCATCAGTAATCAAATATTCCAGCAGTGCCTAAAGGATGAAAACTAATAACAGTCTTAAGATAAGCGAACCACGATATTAATGATAAAATCTCCAATACTGTTGACAGGGCCACTGCTGCCAGCAGGCGTTCATAGCCTCGACATGGTTGCCATTTAACCCACTCTAATATCTGTATCCTGCCAAGAAGTTCCAAATCAGAATAAAGGACATTTTAAGGTCAAGAGATTTCATACTTACGAATTTTCATATACCCGACATTGCTTCGCTGCCAGCGGGCCTGTTCAGTACCCCGACGAAGTTGTCTTGGCATCATGCATGCATTTACCCACTACCAACAAACATGTTCAGTATCCCGGCGGGTTTACAATCACTTCCCACAACTCTTTTAATGATTTATTTGGTTTTTTAAAGATATATAATTGAGCGGGGTGACGTTGAAAATCATGATATTTTTGACATATTTTTTACAGACCTTGAAAGAATTTTTTAAAACTGTCCTTCATTAAGATTTAGAGATGGTTCTTTTACAAAACCGACCTTCGAAAGCAGGGAGACATCTTTTGAGTTATTCCCTTAAGGAACAGGGACAACATAAGAAGATAATGGATGATCGTGACAGGATTTACTTATAGATTGAAATCAATAAAATTCTTTCAAACAACATTCTTTTCTCAATCCGACTGTAAATTTCCAAAGTACACTGTACTTGATGTTTAGACAAATTTTCAGCAGTCATTTCAAAGAAAGAATTTTCTGTTTTCTTTGTCTGAACAGTTCTTGATGCAGGTATGTGTATTTCAACAACAAAAACTGGTAAGCATAAGGTAGAAATCAAAACACACCAGTGAAGAAAGATTTGAAAACAAAGAAATCCACAAAAAAAAAATATGTACAGAAGATGCATCTGAAAACCTCATGCAACAAATCCCTGAAAGAAAGTAAAAAAAATCTTGTTTGATGGGAAAGCAGTCCTACTCATGGTACCTTGGGTCAGGGTTGATTCAGATTTATTTATCTCTTTACTTTCCATTTAAGATTTTCATGATGATACCGTGTTTTTGAAAATAAATGTTCAACTAAAAGCAAAGAGAAAAAGATCAATGGGACTTCCCTGACAACAACCGTATTATGGTTCTCGTGGTGTGCCCACTTGCGTTCATGACTGCATTATTACAAAGAGAAATAGTGAGAAATAAAACTGAAAGAAAACCTATTCCTAAACCTACCCTAACTATTGAACAAATCAGGATACTACGTGAAGTCATGCTTCCAATGTAGCCATCGAAGTAACTCCAATCCTGCAACGGAAACAAAATCAAACATTATTAATAAGAATGGTAATATATCAACAAATGATAGAAACATATCACACTTACCTTCACAATAATCATCTAAAAACAAAGTAAGCATGATCTTACCATTCCCTTCAATATTCTTGATGTATGAATCCTTCAGCCATTGTGCAATCTTGTCGTGATAAGGGTCATAATGGCATGGGTGAGTGTAAGTAGTTTTGAAAAACTTGTTAATATCACGAGGAAATGGAATAACCATCAGCCAAGGCTGAAATGCCCCATCCTCCTTACAATTCTATAAGTGTTCATTAATTTCTTCACATGGAGGATCTACAAGAAATATGTCACGCCTTCTTCCAAGATACTTAGGTGGAAACAAAGCAAGCACAACCTTGTCTTTATTATGAAATTTCTTTATATATGAATATTCAAGCCATCCTAAGATCCTGTCACAAAAATGAGGATGCAAACCATGACTTTGATGAAACGAATATATCAATGGGAAACTCATCATAGGAGGATTCATGCAATCAATTAGATCATTGGTTTGAATGTTTCCTTCAATGAGATTGATCATTTCAAAATGTGAAGCATAAACATTAAGATTCGAGCTAATCAAAGAATGAATATGAAACTTAGAATGTTTGATCTCCATAAAATATAGTGCATTGTCTTTTTCAACAATAAACTGTGTAAAATCATCTCGCAACATGTCCTCTTCCCATATGAGTGATGAAAGTGAACAAGCATAAAATCCAAGTTTATCAATGTTAGGTTTGGAATTGATTTCACCAAAATTTAGCATATCGAAAGGATATGATTGTGGTGGAAAAGAGTAGGATGTTGTAGGTAAGATGTCAA
>ML806180.1:55115-71543 GCA_009831015.1 Picea engelmannii
TACTAGTCTTAGACTGAAAATACAATGATTCAAAGGAAAAACCAATTTGGTTGTCAATAAGAGCCTGATCAATAGATTCTACCTCCCTAGCTTGTTCAACATTATCGGAAGAATTTTTATCTTCTTGCGAAGAAGATTGTTCTAGCAGCTGAGTGATAGGATTTGCAATTGGTTCTTCATTCGTGATCGAACATGACTGGATGGAAGGGATGGAAGCATCATAGAATATATTTAATGCCAATGACATGTCATCGAGATTAAATTTACAGAGGATATGATAGAATTTTGTCAAAAATACTTCTAAAGATGAATCGCCGTTGATTAGCGAAGTATGAAATTCTTCACATAATTGATCAAAATCATAAATTTCAAAAGCATCTAGAAACACATCTACAAATTGAAACCAATAAAAAATGTGACATGCTGGAAAGGATTCAAACCAATGTTTGATCCGAACTCTAAAAGTAAAAGCGAACAGTCTGCATAAAACTCCTAAATCTGAGATGTCATGTTTGATGCATTTGCACCAAAACTTGTTAAGGTGGTCTTTAGCAGATAAATTGCCTTAACCATCAAAGGTGAGTTTGGACAAGCGAGAGACTGTCTCGTTGGGAAAATTGGGTAATGAGAAGTTGAAAGCATGTTCCAGCACAGTGATTTGGGGAGCCATGGGGGAAATTGAATACATTTAAAATAAAGGCTCCTACAAGGCCAGCTTGTCAGTCGACCCTCCTTCTAGCGCCATTTGTTGACGGGCGAAAATGAACGCTCGTCAACTAGAGGAGTGGATCCGGTCCGGGGTTGTCTAAATAACCCAAGCCGTTTGGGATGATCCACCCCGACGGGTTTAGCGGGTCCGTTGGCCAATATAAGTCCTAGAAAAATGAAAGAAAAACTAAACTAAGAAAAACTAATCTAAGTGGGAAAAGCAGCTACAACAAAACTATATACAAATCTAAAACAAATACATACAATTTACTAACTGATATCATAAAACAATGATTCCACTTAATTAAATGTTCAACTATCAATGCAATTAAATCTTAATCACAAATGTACAATATTTACAAATTACAAATTTTAAATGAAAACATGCAAAAATCATTTGTAAACTGTCCTATGACAACAAAACTATTGTTTTTTTATTTTTATAATTTTATGAGAAAGAAATAAAATTATAACTGTCCAAGCTGAGCAATTAAAATAATAATCCTAACTATAAATCTGAACTATATATATCTATCTAAACTACTTAAATAACACTAATAAACTAACCTGTAATAACACTTTCCAATTTGTCCCGTGCAAAGTATCCGATTCAGCTGTTCGATGGGAGGAAACCTGCACCAGATTTTCCACAAGCTTCTTGTAAACAGAGAGCAACAGTGCTCTTTGAATATAAATGACAGGACAAACAAGACATAAATTGACAGCAATATTAAAATTTACAAATCATCACATTTAGATAAACCCGTATGTGAAGATCTGTACAAAATGATTCATTTAACGAAGAAGATAAACCTTTAATTCATTAAATTGAAACAAAGTAATTGCTGTACTTTAAAATAAGAGCTATCAGATATAGACAACATATAAACCAAATCACATCAACTTGCAACGAATTATGATAGCTAAAGTAGTCAATAATTGATTGCAAACTGATATGAAGAAAACTTGAAATAAAAGTTTGATATATTGAAAGCTAAAGCTGTTACAAAACATCCACTTTCATCCCAGTTTGTATCCTCATAAGTCCAAAGTCTTTCTTCTCCCAACAGTGATGGGTTCATTACAAAAAATAAATGAGTATATAAAGGCCACAGGGTAAAACATCCCTGTGGGAATTATCAAAAACAGATTACAAAAAATCTGGGCACAATCTCCCAAGTCTCTATTTCTTCCTCTGGCTAACAACTTCAAACCAAAACTATATCACAAACAACATGTTCTAAACTGCCATAGCATGTCCAATTTTCCATTGAAATTCGTATGCACCTGAAAGTGGACAAGAATAAACAAGTTTAGACAATGTTCAGTTGTAAAGCCATAAAAAAATCCAACTTTTATGACTAGTTAACATAATCAAACGATTCTGTAGCTGGTCATATTTGCAAACAGAATTATTTTAAATCAATCCAAATGATAACAAGAATATATTCGACCTATGAAACAAACCTTTAATTACTAATTTAACATAAAGCAAATCGTTCATGCCAGAAGTAACCAAATCTTTATGCCAATTTGAAACAGCCATAAATCATGTTTCATTAACCGAATGGTAGCAGAGATATATGCAATATGTCAAACAACTTTTTATTACCAATTCGGAGCAGACATAATCGTTTTGATAATTCGAAACTAACAAAATCATTTTTTGAATTAATTCCAATCGAAACAAACTATAACCGATGAAGCATATCTTTCATATTCATTCAATACAAACACAATAATTTATGTTGACTCAGAACTTAACAAAATCGACGTTGAATCAAAACAAAACTAACAGAATCATTTTTTAATTCAAAACTAACCGAACTATATCAAACCAATATTCAACGCATATACAAAAATAGTTTATACTAGTCCAGAACGAAATCTTTTATACTAATTCAAATAAAAACGAAATCATTCTTGGAAATTCGAAGTAAACAGAACCGTTTCTGAATCTATTCAAACAAACATAACTAATTTGGAGCAAACACAATCAACTAATCAAATCAAAAAATCGATAGTGAAATAACATACCTGGGCTGTAGGAAAACAATTTGGTCAGGATAGCTTTGAGTTAACAAAGGCCGTAGCTGCCTCAACATTTTAAAGAGAACAAAGCCTAATGTCTTTCAGCTTTCTGACAGACTGCTTGATGAATCTTTGGATTGATCAAGGGTTCAATAGGAGGCAGGAGTGTAGGAGGGGGAAAGGTAGGTTGAGTGAGAGAGGTTCTGAGCACAGGCCTGGAGAAGTAATAAACATTTGAACAAATGCACACAGACCAAAACGCACCTTTCAGCCACAGAGAAGATCTGAAATTTGACCTCTAAGACACGAGCTATAACCCTGTAATAAACCAATTTCTGAGGAAATCGCCTATAATGAGGGTAAAGGGGCTAATTTTGGTTCTGGGTTTTCAAGGGTTCGATCTGATTCAACACCGTTTGCCCAGAAACGCCCACGTAAAAAGGGGTCTCTGGGAGGCAATTACGGGGTTATCCTACGAAATTTGGTATGGTGCTTCTCTCTAAGTTTAGAAATGCCTCATTGCATGTCAAATATTTATATCTCAAATCTGTAAAAGACTCAAGTCGTACCTAATATGCTTGCATGCCATTTCTTACCAAAATGAAAAAACATTTTACTATGAATTAAACACTTAAAACAAATCATTATGACCCCTCGATGAAACATTTACTGGCATGCCATATGAATGAAGGCTATGTCGAATTCTCTAAGGGCCAAACAATGTGAGCACAACTGATTACATGTACAAATGATTGTAGGAACACTAATTTCAGAACTAGTACAAAGGTTGTAATTAAACTTCCATTCCTTCAGAAGGACGAAGGCCCCACTCACCAGGTGGTGATACAAGAGATCTAAAGAATCATCATCTTCCTGGTTTTCCATAACCCAATTGCTTTTGGGTGGAATCCTAATTTTCTTTCCTCTTTTAGACTCCCGATACTCTAAGTAACCCATGGTCACAACACCAGAAATAAACCACAGAACTAGAGCCCAATTAAGTCCTCTCACATTCTCTGGCAATATCAAATAACAACGAAGTTTGGGCACCATTAGGTTCTATGCGCACTACAGGTGCCATGGGAGAGAACACACAGTCGACAGGGTAAATGGAAAGGGGTTTGGACAAGGTATACGCAGGATCGTAAGCTCATAGATTTCCCCAAAACCAACAGAGGTAACCGGAGATACAAGGCATGCATTAATGCCTAAGTGTGCAAGGGTGGTGGAAGGCAATAAACCCATGCAAAACAGTCATATCCAAATGTACAATCGACGATGCATATGGTGATTCAAATAACCATTGGTGTATGTTAACAACAATGCCAATCAAACAACCATTGATAACTATGATGAGTCGACCCGAATATTTGCACAAGCAATAATGTTATTTAAAACCAAAACAATATTTTGAAATCAGCACCAAGGGTTCGATCATGACAAGTATGTGTTGTATGAAATTATTGCACCAAGGGTCTAACCACAATGTCAATGTGTTTTCATGAAACCAATGCGCCAAGGAATTTGATCAAAGTACATCAAACTACTATTGTATCAAGGACTCAATCGCAATCACTAGAGCACCATTGCACCACAAATTAATAAAAATGAAGTCATATTAAAAAAAAATGCCAATTGAGTAAAGGTTTTGGTGTCTTGCCAACTGTGTGAACATAATTGAATTGGAAATGCAATGAACACATAGACAAGATTAACCATTATGATGCAACGATGAATTTAATGCCATCGACATGAATTCAAACTCAAAGTTTTCACGCTTGCAGTCGTGAAAACGAGAACAAAAGGCAGGTGTGCAAATGCTCAAGATAATAGTGTTGTTTAATTCAAAAGATTGCAATGAGAATCAAGGGTTCCAAAACACTTGTGTAGGCACCTTATAAAGATAGGATAAAAATGCGAAATGGCTGCCAATAGGCACCAAATAAGGAGGCTAGACCGTGCCCTTATTCGTACTACCCGACTACCCAGGTACTAGAGAGTATCTTCCCGAGTGCTGTTCTCGGTGGCACTATAACAGTCAGGCGACCGATCGGTTTATCTAAAGAGGGCTTCAGGAAATTTAGGCCGATCCGTGTACATGTGTTGTTTGATGCGCTACCACTCAAAGGGGTACCAACAAGGGTTACAAGGGTGGCCAACATATGTGTGTTTAAGAACCTCTTGTATTTCCTACATGTATGAATCCCCGACCGTGGGTTTATGCGCGTAATGACATATCTCTGTAGATTAAAGACATTGAAATACGTATCTACCCTGAAAAAATAAAATTAACCCACAATTTTCTGTCGAGGAAACTGCTCTAATACCACTTGTAATATTCCAGATATAAAAAATATGCAGAACAGAAATAAAATGCTAGAAATGGAAGATGGACAACAATATAACCAGAACAACACCACAATAATACCAATATGATACAAGAATAACACCATAAAGAGCACTTAGATTACTGAGAGCAATGTTCACTTGCCTCTTCGAGGGACCCTAGAAGGGACCATTCCTCATTTCATGGGAAGAAGGGGCTGAAGGTCTAGAGTGGAGTTAGCTGGCAAAAGATAAAAGCCTAATGAAAGAACCTTCCAGACGCTTCAACTAGGGGATCTCAAGAAAGCAATGAAAAGCTTCTCCGCAAGAAAATAAGGACCCAATGAAAAGAATAAATAAAAATTCTTAAAGGATCAGTTGAGGATAGGGGGTCTCATCACGAGCCAACCTATCACGTCCATGGGTATCTAATGGTATGCTATTACCAATTCTGGCCATTACACCAGGGTAATGGATCTCAGTCCCATGGCTGAGGGAAATGGGGTTTCATCACGATCCAACCTTCTTATTTCTTTGAAAGTACTTGTGGGTGACACTATCGATATATGGTCACCATGCTAGGGTAGTGGCCTCCAACTCGCCCTCTGCTATATTGAAAGAAAATACAAAGAAATAAATATAAAAGGCAATTGGTGAGCTTTGAAAAAATGCATTATGGATGAAGGTGTGACACACCCTCCACAAAGGCACCTATAAATGAGATACTATGGACCCTTGCATATCATGAACCCCATGCCCATTGAGTACTTCCCTTATACATTTCATTTCAGTCACATGACTCCCATAGGGTTGTTCCTAGACTTAGGTGGTTTGATCCATTGAAAAGAAGTACCATGCCAACCCACCCACAACCAAACTTGGCAAAACATCTAGTTTCTTAAGCACATGTTTGTATAAAGTAGTTCTGGTATACATGCTTTAATGGCTCTTTTATTGACTTGATTCACTCATCATGATCCTTTGAATTGAGATCCGTGAAGGCCGTATTCATTTGTCTTGCAGGTACAGGTTGGTGGCCAGTTTTGGAAGAACAATCCTAGCTTGGGATTCCATGAGGGCAAGCAGCCCACAAGATGGACGACATAGGCCCACATGCTAGATGACAGAGAGATGCTATGAGAGGCCTATGAGACAACTAGATAGACATAGCGCAGACTTTGCATGCCAAACGACTTGTCCATAAGCGACAATACGTCACTCCCTAGGGGCTTGACGTCACATTTGAGGGGCATATGGTGGTTGATGATAAATCAGAGCACGGAACATGGCATTTTGAGGTGGATATGCTTCAGATGATTTCCACATGGCCTTGGAGGCCCTACTTTGCAGCCCAACTCCAACGACTTGCTCATTTTTCCAAAACGTCCTCCTTCAAGGGATGACTTCACCTTTGTTTTAGGGTTTTCTTTGTGCAAAAGTGAAATTAAAGAGAATTTTTAAATATTATCTTTGTAAAGGGGAAAGATTAGGGTTGTTGACCCCTAATCTTGTGTTTTGCCTAATATTATGTGGACAAACTATGTTAGCTACATTTTGTATAAATAGAGATCACAAGATCTCATTTTCGTAAAATAACTCTCCATTGTGAGAGGCTCTTGGATTGAAGTTTTCGCTCTCTTTGGCTAGTTCTCTCTCTTGTGGTTTTTTTTATGGATATGTCTTGGTTATGGTTGATGGAGATGGTGCTCTAGCCTTGGAAGGCTTTCTTCATTTCTTTTTTTGTGGTTAGTCTAGCTTTTATTGCCTTTTAATGCTTGAAGGTGCCATTTATTTCATTGTATTATCATTTGTACAAGTTGAAGGTTCTATTTTCTTAAGCCAAGTAGGGAGTATAAAGGCATACACCCCTACTTTTGTTTCCACCATTTTATTGCTAAGGGAATGTTGCTTCATAAGTGTTTACTAAGAGGAGTATAATTGCATACACCCTCCTAGTTAAAACCCTAGCTAAGAGAAGCTTGCCTTGGGGAGTAAAAGGGTTTACACCCCCAAGGAAGTAGCCTATATAGATTCTTCATATTCTCTTGACTCCATTAACCCTTTCTTAAAGGCACTATTCA
Source organism: Picea engelmannii (assembly GCA_009831015.1). Classification (NCBI taxonomy): domain Eukaryota; kingdom Viridiplantae; phylum Streptophyta; class Pinopsida; order Pinales; family Pinaceae; genus Picea; species Picea engelmannii. The sequence continues at coordinate 62,261 of ML806180.1, forward strand.
TTTACTTATTGCATGGGAGAAATAAATTGTTCCCTTGGTAAACGTACAAATTTCAAGTTTTGAAGTTGTCTCTTTTGGATAATGATCTTGATGCCTTGGGGATTCTTCCTCCCTTAGGGCATCCTCTTTATCCCAAAAATTATTATTTCTGTAGTAAAACCAACCTACAGCCATTAGGGTGGCTTTAAACTCTATCCCTAACCACTAATATGTCACAAACTAACCCTAGACTAACCCTCTAACTTTGCTAGTTTAACCTACTAACTTAGGTGCATCTATTGTGTTAGTTTTTGGCACTCTTTGATGGTCAGATTTTCTGTTGTACTTCATTGAATGCTACATACATAAGGCTGATATACTGCTGCAAAAATTTACTTTTATGACAACCATCTTTATTCAGTCTTGAAGTGCTATTTTCGGTCCACATTGATTACTATTTTTATTGCTGACATTGCTAACTAATATAAACCTTTTACTTGTTGATTTGGATGTAATCTATTGCTGATTTACTAACTTGTATGTTGATTTATTTTAGGAACCACAAGATTTACTTGCTGATCCATTACTATACTTGGTTGGAAAAGTGTATTTTCTTGTGTCTCGGGCAGGTACATGTGCATCGACAACTATATCTTTACTCAATATCCGTTTACCTCTCTTTAGTTACTATATTCAACCAATCTATTCTTCCATCACTTGACCTTCCGAGGGACTTCTCCTTACACCTCCCTTCATCCTTCTCATTCTCCCTAGGGTCTCCAAGATCGCCTCCTAGGAGTGACCTTAGTCACTCCCCAAGTGCGAGACCTACATCGAGGTGACATTGGGTGTAGTGTCCCATAGTTGTAGGACATGATTTTTGTGGTTGGGTCGGGCTTTTCCCAACCTACAACTTGTCCTATAACATTTTGGCACCGTTGTCGGGGAGGATTTTGAATCCTCTTTGTGCCCTAAAACAAAACTTTTGGCAAGTCTCTTTCCCAAAGCCTTCACCCCAAGCTTGCCTAGCGACTCCACTCCAAGAACTTACCCATTTTCCTTTGACAAACCTTCTCCAAAGTTTATCTGGCAACTCCACCATTTCCCGAATGCACCTTTCAATTACTTACCTTTCCTTGCTCTCCCCTTTCATCCTTTGATAATCCTTTCTCTCCCCCAGAAACTCCTTTGAGGTGTTCTTCTAGTCGATGGGACTATGGTACCTTGGAAATCAATCAATACCCCACCATCCCTCATGGAAGGAAATTTTGCAGATGGAAAGGGAAAATGATGCTAATGAAGCAATGATTGATTTCAGTCTTCGGGGAGCAGTGATTGTGTTGATGAGGATGAAGATGATCCATCATATACATATGTCAGTCCACTCCAGATATGGATAGATTAGGCTTCTTGCTATGCTTGCAGACCGTAGTTTCATGACGATTGAGATTGTGGTTTCTCTTTTTAGCAGGATTTCCTCCCTCCCACCCATCTCCATGAGTTTTATTTCATGATTGATTATATGTTTGTTTATGCTCATGATTACTATGTGATGGAATTATCTTTTTTGTTTCACATGATTAATCACAGGGGGGAATGTCTTCGTCTGATGATTATGTGGTTGCACTGGTTGTACGATTTCACCTGACACCTTCGAGACTTGATCTTCAGGTTCCTAGGACCCCAATCATAGGTCTACTAGGATATGTTGCGGTTCTCATGCACTCTACAACGAGCACATGTGCCCAGGTAGGAGCTAGATGTTATCCCCATTTTGTGGATAACTAAGGAGATTATGTGTCGAGGCCCTTAAGTTGCAGATATGGAGTGCCGAGAGACCACATGACCAACAATATCCTTTTGCACATCTAGAGACCTACATCACCACCACAGTGACTCAACACTTGGTCATCATCCACACTAGCTTTCCACCACAGGTCACTTGGGTCTTTCTCCATGCGGTACAAGTCAGGTATGATGGTGGGTATCATTTTAATATTTGAGGCATTCTAGCTTGTATATGAGAGGTTATCTTTTATTATGAGACATCTGCTTTGGAAACTATGCTTTTTACCTTGTTTAAATGTTGTTAGCTGGCTTGGGGCACTCAAGTAGATGGTCACCCTTAGGATGGGGGTGTTTCTGGGAGCTTTCTTTGATGATTCATCGTGCCACTCCTGACTATACTTACCACTTTCCATCCTTATTTCCCCTCATGACATCATCTCTTGGGATTTTGGGGTAGACTGACCCTAGAAGGGACCATACCTCATTTCATGGGAAGAAGGGGTTGAAGGCCCAGAGGGGAGTTAGTTGGAAAAATATAAAAGCCTAATGAAATAACCTTCCAGCTGCTTCACCCATGGGATCCTGATAAAGCAATGAAAATCTTATCCATAAGAAAATAAGGACCCCATGAAAAGAATAAATAAAAATGCTTAAAGGATTAGGTGAGGATAGGGCGTCTCATCATGAGCCAACCTATCACGTCCATGGGTATCTAACGGTATGACATTACCATTTATGGTCATCACACTAGGGTAATGGCTCTCAGTCGCATGGTTGAGGGAAAGGGGGTCTCATCACGAGCCAACCTTCTCATTTCCGTGAAAGTACTTGTGGGTGACACTACCAATATATGGTCACCATGCCAAGGCAGTAGCCTCCAACTCTCCCTATGCTATATTGAAAGAAAATACAAAGAAATAAATATAAAAGGAAATTGACGGGCTTGGAAAAAATGCATTATGGACGAAGGTGCGACACACCCTCCACAAAGGCACCCATAAATGAGATACTCTGGACCCTTGAATATCATGAACCCCATTCCCATTGAGTACTTCCCCCATGCATTTCATTTCATTTACATGACTCAGATAGGGTTGTTCCTATACTTAGGTGGTTTGATCCATTGAAAATAAATACCATGCCAACCCACCCAAAACCAAACTTGGAAAAACGTCTAGTTTCTTAAGCACATGTTTGTATGATGTAGTCCTGGTATACTTGCTTTAATAGCTATTTTATTGACTTGATTCATTCATCATGATGCTTTGAATTGAGATCCTTTGAGGGTGTATCCATTTTTCTTGCGGGTACATGTTGGTGGCAGGTTTTGGAAGAACAAACCTAGCTTGAGATTCCATGAGGGAAAGCATCCCACAAGATGGATGACATAGGACCACATGCCAGATGACAGAGAGATTCTTTCAGAGGCCTACGAGACATCTGGATAGACATATCCCACCCTTTGCATGCCAAATGAATTGCCTATAAGGGGAAAAATGTCACTCCCTAGGGGCTTGACATCACATTTGAGGGGCATACGGTGGTTGATGATGAATCAAAGCATGACACATGGCATTTTGAGGTGGAGAGGATTCATATGATTTCCACATGGCCTTTGGAGGCCCTACTTTGCAGCCCAGCTCCAACGACTTGCTCAATTTTCCAAAACGTCCTCCTTCTAGGGATGATGTCACCTTTGTTTAAGGGTTTTCTTTGTGGAAAAGTGAAATTAAAGAGAATTTTTAAATATTATCTTTGTAAAGGGTAAATAATAGGGATGTTGACCCCTAATCTTGTGTTTAGCTACATTTTGTACAAATAGAGATGATAAGATCTCATTTTCATAACATAAATCTCCATTATGAGAGGCTCTTGGACTAAAATTTTCTCTCTCTTTGGCTAGTTCTATCTCTTGTTCTTTTGTTTATGGCTATGTCTTGGTTATGGTTGATGGAGATGGTGCACTAGCCTTGGAAGGCTTTCTTAATTGCTTTTTTGGTGGTTAGTCTAGCTTTTATTGCCTTTTAATGCTTGAAGGTACCATTTGTTTCATTGTATTATCATATATACAAGTTAAAGGTTCTATTTGCTTGATCCAATTAGTGATTATAAGGGCATATACCCCTACTTGTGTTTCCACCATTTTATTGCTAAGGGAATGTTGCTTCATAAGGGTTTACTAAGAGGAGTATAATTGCATACACCCTCCTAGTTAAAACCCTAGCTAAGAGAATCTTTCCTTGGGGAGTAAAAGGGTTTACACCCCCAAGGAAGTAGCCTATATAGCTTCTTTATATTCTCTTGACTCCATTAAACCTTTCTTAAAGGCACTAGTAATTTACTTATTGCATGGGAGAAATAAATTGTTGCCTTGGTAAACATACAAATTTCAAGTTTTGAAGTTGTCTCTTTTGGATAATGATCTTGATGCCTTGGGGATTATTCCTCCCTTAGGGCTTCCTCTTTCTCCCACAAATTCTTATTTTTGTAGTAAAACTAACCTACAACCACTAGGGCTGCTTTAAACTCTAACCCTAATCGCTAATATCTCACAAAATAACCCTAGACTATCCCTCTAACTTTGCTAGTTTAACCTATTAACTTAAGTGCATGGTCAGATTTGATGTTGTACTTCATTGAATTATACATCCATAAGTCTGATATATTGTTGCAAAAATTTACTCTTATGGGAACCATTTTTATTTAGTCTTGAAGTGTTATTTTATGTCCACATTGGTTACTAGTTTTATTGCTGACGTTGCTAACTAATATAGACCTTTTACTTGCTGATTTGGATGTAATATATTGCTGATTTACTAACTTGTATGTTGTTGTATTTTAAGATCAACAAGCTTAACTTGTTTATCCATTACTATACTTGGTTGAAAAAGTGTCTTTTCTTATGTCTCGAGTAGGTATAGGTGCACCAACAACTATCTCTTTACTTGGTATCCATTTACCTCTCTTTACTTACCATTTTCAACCAATCTATTCTACCATCACTTGACCTTCCGAGGGACTTATCCTTACACCTCCCTTCATCCTTATCATTCCCCCTAGGGTATTCGAGATTTCCTTCTAGGAGTGACCTTAGTCACCCCCCAAGTGCGGGACCTACATCGAGGTGACATTGGGTTTAGTGTCGCATAGTTGTAGCACGTGCTTTTTGTGGTTGGGTTGGGCTTTTCCTAACCTACAACTTGTGCTATAACACAACCCATCAGAAGGAATCCTTATAGGATGTTATTGATATCACATGGGATAATATCCACACCTAAATAGGGGCTGCAAAAATTACACTAGGGCCATAGGGTCTCATGGAAAGGTCATAGATCCAATGTTGGGATGCACCCTTGAACCCTATAGAGGATGGACTATAGGGATGGTTGAAGAATTATCTACATATATTGGAGGATGATCGATCAAGATCTTAGTTAAATAACTTGCTTACACAGATCCTATATCCCTATGCTACAACAAATGAACGAAATTTACACCACATCCAAAAGAAGAGATCAAGAAAGGAATTTTTCCTCAATGCACTAATTGGAGGATATGAAGTAATAAAGATTATGCTAGATCTAGGATCAAATGTGAATATTCTGTCATAGAAGTCATGGGAGTTAATATGATAGTTGAAATGAGTCTACTCATTGATCCGATTGCAACTAGATAACATATTGAGAATATTCTCGATTAGTAGTCCAAGACATATGGAAGTGGATTTCAATGGCATGAAAACCTATGTAGATTTTGAATTTGTTGAGTTTTTCAATGACACAGATCCCTACCTCACTTTGCTGGGGATTGATTGGACCTTTGACAACAACATCATTTTAAATCTGAAGAAGCGACTAATGTCATTTGAGAAGGTTGGCATATGGGTGGTATAGACTCTAGATCATATGCATGGGGGGAGATTCATTAAGAAAGTAGAAGAAGATCTAGATGTGATTGAAATGGATCGACTGTATAACATAATTGTAGGATATTGTGAGGGATATATTAACTTAGCTACTAAAGGAGAGTTAAGTTAGAGGAGTGGTTACTCATATGAAACCAACTCGGAAGAAGTGGCATAGTTGACATTATGAGCAATGGACCCATAAGTGCATAGTGGTGAGGATTGTTAGGTGGATTGGTGCTAAACTCAAGTATTTGATGGTGTTTGATGGGACTACTAATGTCATGGAGTTCATGGAACAAATGGTTGACCAAGTTGCACCTATGCAGAGGGTAGAAACATTGGGTATACACTAATTGAGACCCCAATGAGATGGTAGGATGAACATAAAGGGACTTTTGATGCATGGGTTGAAGCTACAAATGCTCTATACACTAGGTTCCTAGCAAAAAATGGCAACATGCCAATTACCCAAAACATTGTGGTGCATGGATATGTTGGGTAAGTTGCGAGGTTCTTTGGAGGAAATTTAGACCCATTTGAACACATGAATGATGCAGGGAGACTCCGTTTAACAATAGATGCATAAATTTGTGCACACCTTAGAGTTGTTGCTGAATATTTGGTATTTGTTTCCAAAGATAAAATGGAAAATAACACATTAATAGACCTATGCACAAATGTTGCAACACATTTAAAATCCATGGAGGAGAGATGCATATCTTGGAGGAAAGATTTGATGTGGGAAATGCTAGCATAATGTGAAAAATCCCACTCATGAGTAGAGTTTAACACAAGAGTGTGAAAAAATAAACATCACTTGCTTATATAGCTTTGCATAAAGAAAACTAACTCAACAAATTTAGGAGAGAAATGTTCACTAGATCTTAAGAACTAGCAACTAAGCACAATAATAGAGATAGTTGGAGAAATGATCTCAACTACTTCATGAAAATAGGAAATTGAAAGGCTTTGTCACACCAAACAAATAATAATAATCTCATATAATAAAAATAATAATGTGTTCTATTAAGTACATATGTTAATCTCTATCACTCCTCCCAGCAACATAAGCACTGGTCTTCAATGCTTTTATAAGAGAGGGAAAGTGTTTTTGTAGTCGATGTTGAATGAACATGATGAATATGCTGACCTTTCTTAGAGATAAGGTGGGAAGTGATAGATCCGTGATCAATTCAGCGAGACGTCCAAGACCTACAATTGAAATTGTGCAAACCAAACTCTGTCACACAACAGCCAAATGAGACAAAGCCCCTGCAAATAATTGTAGAATGAAAAAACCTTTTCTCAATGATGTGGATCAATGAGATTGAACCCAAATGTGGATAAATGATATTGAACCCAAATCCAAGTAGGATTGGAAGAATGCTTAAAGCCAAGTTAAAATCTCCCGTCAAACAAGTTGCTAAAAGGTTATAATACCATGCAAACATGTGTGATCCAAATGACAAATTTGTCGAGGTAGAACAAATATACTCTAACAAAAACTTACAAAAACTTAGCTTGGAACATTGAGTCATTGATAAAATACCAAAGCAAGGCATATAAACTTTCAAAGTCACGGATAACATGACATGCTTGTAAAAATGTATAAGGAAATGGACAAAATCACTACTCCACGCACGTAGTTTTACAATGATGCTCATGATGTTAGTGTTGAACACAATATATGAAAGATAACAATGATAAAAAATTGTTGTGGTGCCAAATCCCTCTACGGACTAGCAAATAGGGTTATATTATGCATGCAGATATGACCAAAAGAAAACTACTTTTTACCTTCGTCCGCAAACCTAATCCCCATTTCTTTTCAGCAAATACATGGTTAGACCAACATACCTTGTTCCAGATGTTCGATGTCGATCCTTCTTCACGCTTGACCACTTGTTGGCAGCTCTCCTCCCAAGGCTGACCTGCATACAAAACAAGAAACAAAAGACACATGCATTTTACCTACAGAATAATGGGTTAGAGATTCAAACATATACTTATTGAACTATGAAGAACTCATATAGTGGGACAAGAAAAGCATTTCTTTATTATTAACTTTAATGAATCAACTTACAATGTCGAGATCGACCACTGCTCCACGAATCCTGATCCTGGGCTCCTCTTCAAATGTCCTCCAACTTATTTGCTTTGTATCTCTTCTTGCACAAGGATGGCTAAAGGGTTGGGACAATGGGAATATGCAATTGGGCAGAGTTTCTTTGCTCTATTTCTCCTCCTCCAAATGGGACCCCTAACCCTTCTTTTATAGGATAGAAGAAGCTAGGTATTTGGACGAACCCTTGGCCATGCATGGTTGGGAGTTTCAATTAACTCACCCAAAGCTGTGTGTTCCGTCGACAAATTTCCTTTTTTCGTGCTTTTGTCGGTCCACATGGGTTGTTTTAGGTCAGCTAGCATGTACACGCGTGCAGTAATGGAGTAGGGCATGTGGGCCTTTATAAAAGAGGTTTTTAAAGGAGTTGTTTAGCAGTGCTTTGGAAAAGAAGGGATCTGAGATGGCCTGATGCCAGGTAAGCATGCATGGTGCAAATTAGGGTTATAACAAAAATGTCAATGAATTTTGATTGTCGAGAAAAAAAACAAATATAGACATGTAATTAGACATGTTACACTGATTTGAATGCAAAATTTCATAGTGAAGATAGTTTAGCAAATAACGAGAAAAAATGCACCAAACAATGAATCCATGCCAAGTTGTTTATAGAGTAACAATAACAATAACAATAGGAAGAGGAGCTTACAATAGGAAAAGGAGCTTACAATAGGAAAAGGAGCACGATTTCGCAAATTTGCTGGAGATCTTCAGTATCAAGTCATCATGTTGGTTATTCTTAGACTTGGTGCGACCTTCATTCGTCAATCTCAATGTTTTGAGAAATACATGTCACGCTGCTAAATTGTAGCTTTTAAGTGTCCTGAATCACTAAATTGTCAAACCAGGGCTAGTATGCTTCGAGCTGATACACAGTATGTGCATGCAAGCGTCTAGTCTTTTATTCGAATGCTATCCTAAAAATAAAGCACACCCCTATTCTAAGAATTTGAATTCTGATGACTAACTCAAAACTGAGCATTTCCTATGAAATCATAAACAGAAGCAAAACAGTCTAGTACTCAAAGGCTAAGATTGCTATTTCTGTTCAACAGCACAATTCTACAAAATCATTCTAACTCTGTGTTTAACCATCTACCATCAACATTATCATTTAAGTCATGACACACAGAGTACTGTCTGAACTGCATTCATTCTGGGCATTAAAAACCAATCTAGTGCTACCTACAGGAAAAAAAATCTAACGCTATCTATAGGAAAACAAATCTAATGTTAAATCAAATCTAATGCTAACTACAGAAAAGCGAATCTAATGCTATCTAACTGGAAAACAAATCTAATGCTGCTAACTGGTAAACAAATCTAATGCTGTTAACTGGTACTAGGAGCTCCTAACTATAACCTATCTATCCTAAGCACACAACGCAACTACTGTTTAACCAAGCAAAATGCATGCTACTCTGAGTTAAGAAAAGAAAGCGAAAACCAAGCAATCATATGCATATGCTACTCTACAGGCATCAGTA
>ML806180.1:78349-135491 GCA_009831015.1 Picea engelmannii
ATACCTTAGGTGACCCCTTTGGGTGGTAAAGGGATGTTGATTATATCAAAAGGAGGTCAAAAAGGGTGGTACTGGCATATAGTTGGAGGTCAATAGTATGTAGTATGGGCAAAGAACATGGTCAAAACCGGGGACCAACAATACAACAACAACCAAGGTTGTCCTTATGCAAAAACCAACATGCATAACGTTCTGGAAGCACGGTGCCTCTGATAATACACCAAAGAACACTCCTAGAAATATTGATGTTGTATAACAATAACCAATCCATGCAGGTTCCCCTCGTTGCATTGAATCCAGTAGAAAGATTTAAAAACTAGGACCAACAAATGGTGAAGCATCATTTCCAATATTGAATAAATATCCAAACCAGAATCGTGCTCCAAGACTACGATTCAATGCCTTTAATAGCCATGGTTTGGGTTTGGTACATTCTTTTTCCCAACATCGCTGTAAATTATTGGAAAGATTTTCAGTATGATCCCATGTATCAAGCTGCCAAACATTCAACTAGGCCTTTCATAGCCTAGCTTAATGAGGGGTGTCATCCATTCCAAAAAAATATATTTTGGAAAAGAAATTCACATATCGCTCAGGGAAAGGACGTGTCTAAGAAGTGTCTTTGTAGATCGACCAATGAAGAGGGAAATCCACAAGGGGAAATGTGTAGGTTTCGGTCCCCTAGTTCACATGTTTTATGAGGTTGGGGACAATCAGATCGATGGAGTTGAGGCCGGTTGAAAGCGATCGATTTGACAATCGATGAAGATAGGAACCCATTCTCTAGTTCTGCGATCCATCCAAATGAGAAACCAGAGAAGTTTACAGACAAAATTTATCTTCACATGCATATTTTATTTATGAAACATGTAGAATGCTTGCAGATTGAATTTAAGCACCATGGGTCCTGGAACACACTACAACTCTCTTCTATGCAATTGTGAAGCCATTGAGCACTAGCATAGATTCCAGTAGTTGGGTTGGGCTATGGACACAATAGTTATACTCAGTTCTTGTATACCATAAACACAATGGTTATACTCGCTTCTTGTAAAATCTGGCTCACCATGAAGGAATCAAACATCTTGTACCATTTTCCTAGCATGCTTTAGGCTGTACAATGAATCTTGAGTTTGCAAACAAATATTCTGTTGCGATTCTGAAATAACCATTCTAGTTGTTCCAAATACATACCCTTATCCAAAAAACTCCATGTAATTTTTTTTTAACATCTACCTATACTAACTCAAGATCCAGTAACACAACTAGTGCTAACACAACATGAATCGAAACAAGCTTTAAACAACTAGTGAGAAACTTTCATGGAAATCAATACCTTCCAAATACCCTTCTACTACCAGTCATGCTTTGAACCTTTCATCTTTTACTATGCGTGATTTGATAGAAGGAGATTCATCAAACACTGCATCTATGTCCATGATGATTATGTGGGTAGTAGGATCCCACAGTCTACACCTATAATATACCAGATATGAAAGTATGCAGAATAGAAATAAATGCTAGAAATGGAAAAATAACAACAACATAACCAGAACAATCACCACAATAACACTGAAATGATATAAGAATAACAACAGAAATAACACTTTGATTATGAGAGCAATGTTCACGGGCCTCTTCGAGGGGGCAACCTCCAGTTGAGCAGAGGTCTATTACAATAATATCCAAGCTAGGGTTCTCATACCCTCGACTCCTATTTATACTAAATATGTCTATCAAAAGAAGCATCTAGAGGAAGATCCTTCTAGAAGCGGAAGCTTCTATTAGGTCTTCTTACATTTGACTTATTCTATTTTATTGCAAGGCCTTATTAATATTGACCTTTATTACAACCAAATATATTGTTCTACCTATGTGCGGGTTAGGACCCTAACATGTCCTCACCCTTAAAAACAACCTTTTCCTCAAGGCTTGAGATGTGAAAATTGCTGCAGAATGGTAGTTGGTTCCCAAGTGGCATCTACTGGAGTTGTATATTTCCACTGGACTAACACTTCCTTGATGGTTCTCTGATGCAGGCGACACTCACGCTGGTCCAAAACTGCTTGTGGCTGTAGCCAAATGGATCCTTCTTCATCTAACTCAGGAAGGTTGGTTTGAATTTGGCACTTAGTTCCAATCACCTTCTTTAAGCATGAAACATGAAAAATAGGAAGTAGCTTCAAATGACTGGGCAAAGCTAACTGATAGGCCACCTGTCCCACACGCTTGAGAATGGTATAAGGACCATAAAATTTGGGCACTAGCTTCTAAAAATGCTCGGCCTTGAGGGAATTTTGCTTGTAAGGTTGCAGTCAAAGAAACTCTTGATCCCCTTCTGCAAATTGACGTTCAGAGCGACCTTGATCTGCTTGTTGGTTCATGCGATTCTAGGCCATGACCAAATTCTCTTTGAGGGTATGAAGAATAGCCTCTCGAACTATAAGGGTTTGGTCAACTGCCTGGACCTTCGAGACACCAGGTAAGTATGAGAGAACTAAAGGTGGATTTTATCCATATATCACTTCAAAAGGAGTCATGCGTGTAGCTGTATGGTATGAAGTGTTGTACCACCATTCAACTAGGGGTAACCATTGATCCCAATGATTTTTCTTTTCTGAGGAAAAACACCTCAAATATGTTTCCAAACACTTGTTGACAACTTCCGTTTGACCATCAGTCCGTGGATGATAAGTTGTGCTGAGATGCAATTGGGTGCCTTGTAGCGTTAATAGTTCTTGCCAAAAATTGTTGGTGAATAGAATGCAACATGCCATGAAGCTTGAAGACCTGATCCATGAAAAGTTGAGCCACCGTGGATGTTGTAAATGGGTGTTGAAGAGTGCATAAATGAGCATACTTGGAAAGGTGATCAACAACCACCATGATGACTGATTTATTTCCCGATTTGGGTAAGCCTGTAATAAAATCCATAGAGATATCCCTCCAAATAGCAGGTGGAATCAGAAGCGGTTGTAATGTATCCAGAGATTTGACTGTTTGGGCCTTGTTGCGTTGATACACATCACATTCAGGGAAAAAATTAGGAATTTCTTGTTTCATACCATCCCCCCCCAAAAATGTTTAACCCTGTCATAGGTTTTGGTGAACTTGGAGTGCTTAGCTGTGGGTGTAGCATGAAGCTCAGAAAGTACCGTGGATTTAAGTTTTGATTGTTTACTTAAATAAAAATGACCTTTGTATCGAATCTCATCATGGAGCCAAGAGTACCTTGGGGAAGCTGGAGCATTGGACTGCAATTGTTGGATTAGATGCAAACTTTTGGGATCGTGTAGCCATTCCTGATGAACGGCTTGGAGCCAATCTGGTACAATGAAGGAAAGAGAAAAAAGGGATCCTTCATCTTCATATTTTTGAGAAAGTGCATCTGCAACCACATTATCTTTGCCTTTCTTGTAAATGATCTCATAATCATATCTAAAGACCTTAGTCACCCATTTTTGTTGCTCTGGGGAGGAAATGCATTGTTCCAGAAAATACTTGAGGCTTTGATGGTTTGTCTTAATTTGGAAGCATTTCCCCAATAGATAAGGGAACTATAGATTAACGACATTCAGAATAGCCAACATTTCCTTTTCATAGATTGATTTGCCTAGATTTATTTTAGACAATTGCTTGTTGGTAAACTCCAAAGCCTGACCCTTTTGCATAAGGACAACACCAATTCCTTTCTTTGAAGCATCACATTCCAAGACAAAGGTATTTGTGAAATCAGGAAGGGCCAGGATTGGAGTAGTGCACATGGTCATCTTCAAGGTTTGAAAAGCTTGAGCAATTGCTGGAGTCCAAGTGAAAGAGTTCTTTTTTAGGAGTGCAGTGAGAAGTGTTGCAATCTTTCGATAATTCTTAACAAACTTGCAATAATAACCTATTAAGCCTAGAAATCCATGCAAGATTTTGAGAGTCTTTGGGTGAGGCCAATATTATTGCATAGCTTCAATCTTTTTAGGATCCACCCCGACGTCATCCTTGCCAACCAGATGACCCGCGTACTCAACTTATGAGGCGCCAAAAGCACATTTAGACTGTTTCAGGAAAAGTTGGTGTTGAGAGAGTAGATGGAGAACTAGATCCACATGAGCAAGATGGTCTGTCCAGGTTTTGCTATAGATGAGGATATCATCAAAGAAAACTAAGACAAAATGACAGAGAAAAGGATGGAAGACATGATTCATGAGGCTTTGGAAGGTGGAGGGGGCATTACATAAGCCAAAGGGCATGACCAAAAACTCATAGTCGCCCTGATGAGTTCTAAAGGCAGTCTTGGGAATGTTTGCCTCTTTCATATGTATCTAGTGGTAGCCAGAACAGAGATCAAGTTTAGTAAAGAATTGGGTGCCACTCAATTCATCTAAGAGGTCATCAATGATAGGAATGGGGAATTTATCTTTAATGGTAAGTTTGTTGAGGGCACGAAAGTCAAGAAAAATTTGCCAAGAACCTTCTTTCTTCAGGACCATGACCACAGGAGAAGAGTAGGGGATCATACTAGGGAGAATAATGCATGCATTAAGAGTTCCTGGACCATTTTCTCAATTTCATTTTTTTGGGAAAAGGGGTGACGATACAAACGGATATTGGGAGGAAGGCTTCCTGGTACAAGGGGAATGGAATGATCATGAACACCACAGGAAGGAGGGAGTCCCTGGGGAGTGGAAAATACCACTTGATGTTTAGAAAGGATGGATTGGAGGTTTTGCAGTACCGAGGGTGTCTCTGTTGCTTGTATGGCATGGAATTGGGAAATAACGCTAGAATGACCTTTTTTGAGCATCTTTTCCATGCGATGGGAACTAATGATCTCAGGTGAACCGACGATGATGCCTTGGAAATTATATTGGTGGCCCTCATGGTCGAATTGCATGGTTAATTCCTTAAAATCCATGAGAATGGGACCCAAAGTCCTTAGCCAGTCTTCACCCAACACAATGTCACAACCGCCCATGTTGATAGCAAACATATGAGATTTCAGGTGGTAGTCACCAATTTGGAGACACACATTTTCACAACGCCCTCCACATTTCATGGAGCCACCATTGACAATCATGATTTGGAAATGATTGACGACATGGATGTAGCAATGAGTTTCTTGGGCAATGCGGTGATGAATAAAATTATGGGTGCTCCCACTATCAACCAGAATGGTGATCTTCCTATGCTTGATGTAATCGATGAGCTTGAGGGTTTGGGGAGCGGAGAAGCCAGTGAGAGCATTGAGGGAAATGACTGGTTCTCCTTCAGGAAGGTCTGAGGGAGGGGTTATGTCAGTGGTTTCAAGTGACTCAGACACAAGGGGAGTTTCAACATCCTCTTCCGAAATATCCTCCGATATGGCCATAAAAATATTTTGTTCGTTACACTTGTGGCCTGGGAAATATTAGTCATCACAATTATAACAAAGGCCTTTGAGTTGGCGTTCATTCATTTAAGCCCTGGTCAATTTTTGGATGTTTAGTGGAGCGGAGGGAGTAGTGGGATTTACTGGTTTAGTGCGAGGGATAAAGGAGGGTTTCCAGTTTTGAGAAGATACAACATGTTGTGCTTCTTTATCTCTTTTAGTAGCCTCCACCCAACTCTGAGGCCGAGCCATGAGGACATGGGCCCGAATCTCATCCTTGAGGCCACTAATAAAACACTCTCGGAAAAAGGCATCAGGCAAGCCCTCTGTCCGAAAAGCCACGCGCTCAAAGGCAACTATAAAGTATTCCACTGTTCCTGATTGTTTCAACTTTGTCAAACGACCCAAATGGTTGGTGTCAGTGTCAAAGCATTTATAAATCTCTGTCACAAAGCATGTCTAAGCAATATACCCTTGACAAGAAGTTTTTCTCCATTACCACCATTGCCAACGTTCTTGATCTAGATGGAGAACACCATACCAGAGTTTGGCCAAGTCATCTGTAATGCCTTATAAAGAGAAATAATGTTCCATTTGGTTTACCCAACCAGTGGGATCCGAGCCATAAGATTTGGTCACATCCACCCGCGGGAGGCGTAGGTCACATTGAAAGTGATGGTGCTGAACGTTATGGGAATGAGAGGAATTTTCAGCTTTAGTATGTGGAGGTGGGTCAGATAAAGGGTTATCTGTAGGGATATGTAGCTTGGTGCAGAGCATCAAAATGACAGATTTAAGCTGGGTAGTTAGGTCTTGTTTGATTTCCTCCATTGAGGACTGCATGGTTGTATTGATGGCGACAACATTGGCACTGAGTTGTTTCACTTCTTGTTGGGTCTCGGTGAAATTAGATTGCAAGGTATTGAAGCGAGCTTCTAAGTCTTGGATATGGGTATGGGTCATGAGGATGAGGCAACCGAAATGGGGCGGGTGGGGTAAAAAAAATTGCTGAAAAATGATATGTATGAATGTGATAAGGGCGAAGAGATGAATCTAATGGAATAGGTCTCAAATAATGGTGCACAAATTTCGACTTGTTTTTTTTTTACACCTGCAGAGTTATACTTCGGTCTGAAGAATATTGCAGTGATGAAATGCCCAAATGCTTAACTAGGAAGAAATGTGTAGTGATTTGGCAACCCGAACACAGTTGCGCAACAATAGATCTTGTCTGTTTTAATTTGTTTATGTTTCTGTCCCCAAGGGTTAGGTATTCAAGAGTTCTACAGACAAGGGTTTTCCCTGTGCTATAGCTCTCTGATATATGTGCAGGGTCCAACAGTAGTACTCGACCCAATATCTCAGGGCACTAAAT
Organism: Picea engelmannii; assembly: GCA_009831015.1. Taxonomy (NCBI): domain Eukaryota; kingdom Viridiplantae; phylum Streptophyta; class Pinopsida; order Pinales; family Pinaceae; genus Picea; species Picea engelmannii. The sequence continues at coordinate 85,084 of ML806180.1, forward strand.
AAGGAGGCTAGACCATACCTTTAGCCATACTACTCGACTACCCAAGTACTAGAGAGTATCTTCCCAAGTGTTGTTCTTGGTGGCACTATAACAGTCAGGCAGTCAATCGGTTTATCTAAAGAGGGCTTCGGGTAATCTAGGCTGATCCGTACACATGTGCTGTCTGATGCACTACCACTCGAAGGGGTACCAATAGGGGTTACAAGGGTAGCCAACATATGTGCTCTTAAGTACCACTTGTATTTCCTGCATGTATGGATCCCTCAACCACGAGTTTATGCGCGTAACGACAAATCTCTGTGGCTTAAAGACGTCGAAATACATCTCTACCCTGAAAAAAATTTAACCCGCAATTTCTGCCGAGGAAATTGATCTGATAACACTTGTAATATACCATATATAAAAGTATGCATAACATAAATAAAATGCTAGAAATGGCAGAATAACAACAATATAACCAGAAAAATCACCACAATAACACTAAAATGATATAAGAATAACAACATAAATAACACTTTGATTCTGAGAGCAATGTTCACGGGCCTCTTCGAGGGGGCAACATCCATTTGAGCAGAGCTCTATTAAAATAATATCGAAGCTAGGGTTCTCATACCCTCGACTCCTATTTATACTAAATATGTCTATCAAAAGAAGCATCTAGAGGAAGATCCTTCTAAAATTAGAAGCTTCTATTAGGTTTTCTTACATTTGAGTTATTCTATTTTATTGCAAGGTCTAATTAATATTGACCTTTATTACATCCGAATATATTGTTCTACCTATGTGCAGGTTAGGACCCTAACAACACCCCTTAACATCATCACCATATCAAAGATATACATATTTGATTTGGGTCCTACTTAGAATGCTAGTAAAAAACATAAGCATCACAACCGAATAATTTCACATTTGAGTAATGTTCATACCTCTTCCGAAATATTCCAGTCTTTTGCAACCGATGATGATTGAGTTACTAGATATCACAACCGCTTCTATCCACAACTATTGCTGCAACTTGGTATTATTGAACATGCCTATTTGATCTCAGCTTCCTTGCAATACTTTCCAAGTTCCATGGATATGAACCTACCTTCATCATATATTCTCAAACACTTGATTGACTTGCCAACAAATCTACCTTTTTACAGACCCACCTTTATAACCTTGACACACTACTCCACCTCAAACTTTGCATTCGAACAAATTTGACCAAATCTGGCCAAACAAACCCAAGTAAACCTTTTCCCCTCACCTCCAGGGACTTTACACTAGAGTCTCAGTGCTCCACCATAACACCAACATTTCCTTGACCAAATCCGGCCAAGTAATCGTTCACCACTTACCTCGAGGCCCATTTACAATGGATTTCACCAAGCCTTTTATAGGCTTCATTACATGCAATCCATGGACACAATACTACGGGCTACCCAAAAACACCACGTGCTTTGACCTAATTTTTTTTTTTTAACTCATTAACTCTTTCATTGAGTCAAGGTTAACCCAACATACATGCCCCACCCCACATATTCAATCTACCTAAATCTATGTCTAGACTTTTCATAGGTGACCCAATAAACCAGGGGTACACATGCCTATCTAGGTCTTAAAAACATATACCCATTTACATGCAATCAATATTTTTTACAACTCTAAGGCAAATACTTTTTTTTTTTTCTTTCACGGTGACTCAACCATCACCGCTATTGTTGTTTCCTTGTTGTTCGAGTAGATCCTGCATCTTGAGGTTCCATAACTCAATGTTATTCTTGCCATTGAATTTCTCCACTTCAAACTTCAAACTCTGCACTTTTTCCATTAGCACAAACTGCCCAACAACCAAGCTTATAATACTAAGCTTTAATATAGAGGAATTATATTACTCAAAGTTGAACTCCAAAAAACAATAATTTAAAAGTTTAATACAAAGTACTAATATTTAAATATTCGCCTTAAAACCTTTTACTAAACAAAGATTCCACCTCACCTCATAAACAAAGATATCCACCCATATAAAAATGATACTTTATAAAATATATCCACCTCCTTATTAAAACATCCTCCACTTATGCGATTCTTAATAAAATGCACCTTGTGCTTACCTCGTACTTTATGCATATAAGGTGACCATACTTAAAATAAAATAAGGCGATCATACCTCCTCCTTTGTAAAGTTGATCCTTTTATAAAGGCAATTCTTTTTATAATGCGATCTTCTTATAAAGGCTATCCTCTTATCTCGTGTACATTTAAAAATACATCGCGTCAAACTTTCCTTGTCTTTCCATGTTGGTGAAGAAAGAATTTTGTCTGTTATCGCTCCTTTTGTAAAACGTGATTACAAATGATTACAGGTTATCACACCTTCTACCAAGCGTAAGACACAATGATAACTAGAGTATTTCTCTTATCGCACCTTGTGGATGATTTACGAGTATCACCACTTTGCTATGATTTCGTCCTCTTTTTCTTCAACGAACAAACTCGTTTTGATCCAACGACCTTCTATTACCTCTATGCTTGATCGATAGTACTTTTTATAGATCTTTCTCCTTTGATCTCAGATCCTTCAACTCTAAGATCTAATACCACTTGTTGGGTAGCAGAAGCAAAATAGAGCATAAACATAGCATAAAACTGAGAACATCAAACCAAACAAAACACAACAACAATCACACAATTGACACAGTGATTTATGTGGAAACCCAATGCGGGAAAAAACCATGGGAAATGACAGTCGGTATTCTTATTATTCAAGGGAGAATTACAATACCCAACATAGGCATATATCCATCCTCTCCTCACAGACACACTATACTCCACAGTATTGTGTCTTGCTCACACACTCTACACACATTGCACTCTCACCTCTATGGGTATGCTTGTATATATAAAATCTCTCAAACAATTATACTAACTGATCATAAATAGATCACATAGTTACACAAACTGTTCACTAAAGAGTGCATGCATGTAAAATCTAAACTTAGCTGATGTGCATGTGCATGATACCGCATAGAAATTGGTTGGCATGTTTTCAACAACCTCAACTCTCAAAGGAGGTCATTTACAAGCTATCTCTCAAGACTCTTAGCCTGCAAAATGTTTCTTATTCAAGGGGCAATGGTAATCCTTTTGTGGAACAAGCAGTCTGATTCGTTGTTGTAGCTGATCACCAATTTCAACAATGATGACTAATCCAGGTGGATATTGGTGGCCACCCACCTATTCTAACTAGCTCCTTGTGTCCGTTTTTGTTCAACACTTCCTTCTATATTGCTTTATAATTGTGAGTTCTACACTTCTAGGGATGTCTGAATCCCTACACATTCTCTAGGTGGAAACGAGTGGCCTCTCACCTAATCCAAATGGCTTATTTTGTATGTTTTCAGGTCAACACATCTTGCTGTACTTTCAGGGCTGTTTTGGGGCCCTAAACGTTGTTTTTTGGCTCTCCATAGTTAGACTATAGACGACATCAGAGTCTGATGATGAAATGTGTAGTTCTTTGAAAGACCTTTCCAACAGGCTATCACGCACCTAAAATAGAGGTTGTATGCAAAAGTTACGACCCTAGGAAGTTGAGGTACCAAATTACACCAACTTACCCATAGGGCCCACATGACTTTTGGCGTTTCACCTTCTAGGGTTAGGTTTTCAGATGTCTAGGGTTTTGGCGTTCATGAGTAATATGAAAAGGACCTTTGGAGCCTCATTGTAATCCATTCTGCTCAGACAGATGCATGTAGCATCCACATCCCTTCTCAGAGATAACTACCACCATTCGAGCGAGTTTCAGTTTTGCAGTTTTACAGTTTCAGCCTATTTCATTATTTAATAGAAGATATTGTTCACTGGATATTTGTGTTATTCTTCCTATCTCCATATTTATTGTATTCAATCTATTAATAATTTCATTCCGCTCCTAAATCTAGATCAGTGGTATCATAACGGTCTTCTCTTCATTTATTTTTCTTCTTGCATGTCTCCGACAAGGTCTGGGTACAAGAAGTTGGGACTCGAACCAATCGAGCCATTACCAGATCGACCACGCCGAGCTTGAAAACAATCCATGGGAGATGAAAAGAAATATGATGGAGCCGGAGATCCTATTAAAATGTTGCTTGAGGAATCCCTCGCATGACAAAAGAACGAAATGATGGACAACTTCGCATAGATCCTTAGACGGTTGCCCACGAGAGAAGCATCTTCATTAAGCAGCCATGCACCCCCCTTCAAGGGACATGTAAATTTTGATATTCCATTATTTGAAGGACTGATAGATGAAAATTCTGTAGATAAATGGTTGAATCTGCTCGAAGGATATTTTTCGGTCCATAATTTTTCCGATAGGGAAAATATCACTTTTTCACTCCTCAAGGTCGTTCCCCATATTAAAGACTGGTGGGATACTTACTCTGAGCAAAGGGTCGTGGAGGAATCTGCAAATTTTTTTGTGGACCCTACATGGGATTACTTCCGGGACACCATTAAAGAACAATACTACCCCATTGGAAGCTACGAGGACCAGTACACCAAATGGGCCACCCTACGTCAAGAAAGGGACCAAATAGTACCAGACTTCACCAGTATTTTCCATACCCTATGCACCAAATTGGGTGTCAAATATTCTAAGAGTAATTGAGTTCTCAAATACTGTGGTTGTTTGCATAGATACATTCAAACAGAAATGGAATTCCTGGACATCGCCTCATTGGGCACAACTTATAGATACACTATCCAGATCGAGTAGAAATTTAAGTAGAAACGACGAGAGTTTGGATTTGCAAACCCCTCACAGCCGAAGTAGAGCAAAGGAAACCCCAACCCACACAGCAAGGGACCAAGTCAAGATGGCCGCCCTTAGGACAATCCGTCCAAGCCGCAACACAAGAAGGGAAATGAGAAGAAGAAGAAGGACATGGGAACATGGTGTGAGTACCATAAAATTCATTAGCACAACATCGACGAATGCTGCTCCAAGAAGTCCCTCATGGCCGAGCTGAAGGATTCCAAGGCAGAGGCCGATTAAGATTCTGAGTCAAATCCTGAAGGAGGGAAGCAGATTATCGATGTTGAACCCAGTGCCACGATCGCTACCACCAAAGTCTGACCAAGAGAACCAGAAGAACCAGAGGAAGTGGAATGCCTCTTTCACTTGTAGATGTGGGTCAAGGGGGATCCGATTCATTTCATTTTCAACAATGATAGTCAGAAGAACCTGATTTTAGCAGAGGTCGTCAAGCAACTAGACCTTCCAATGACATTGCACCCACAACCCTACACCATCGGCTGGCTTTGTCAAGGAAAAGATCGCCGTGTCAACCAACAGTGTCGTCTACCCTACGGCATCAAGCCTTTCAAAGATGAGGTACTGTGTGATATTTCTCCCCTTGAAGTTTGTGATCTTCTTTTAGGACAACCATATTTGTGGAAGCGTCATGTTGTGTATGATTCTAGACTCTGCAATGTTATTATTACTTTGGGTATACAATTGTATAGGATCCCAGAGGTGGCATTGCCTACTGCTAAGCAATGCAGTAAGGTCATTTCAGAGACCGAGAAGTTCATATTCTTTGTGATCTGTGCTCACAATAAGTAGAAGGTCATCGCCACATCCATTTCCTCTACACAATGCCTCTCTTTGCAGCATAAGAAAGTGGACGGGATTGTGGAAGAATACAGATACATCTTTGCCTCACCTATAGGGTTACCGACACACTGCCAAGTCAAGCATCCAATTGATTTGATCCCCGACGCACCTCTACCTAATGGGCTAGTCTATCATTGCTCGCTAATGGAGAGTGATGAAATCAGGTGTTATATCCAAGAGCTTCTTCAAAAGGGGCACATTAGACCCAACTCCTCCCCTTGTGAAAGCTCGATTGTATTGGTGTAGAAGAAGGACGAGACTTGGCGACTCTACATTGATTACAAAGCCTTAAAAAAAATCACAGTCAGGAACCGCTACCCCATTCCCATGATTGATGACCTTCTTGAAAAACTCAAGGGGGAAAATTTCTTCAGCAAGATTGACCTGAAGTCTAGCTACCACTAGGTTCCCATCGAACCAACTGATGTCTGCAAGACAACCTTAAAGTGTAAAGAAGGTCTTTATGAATGTCTAGGCATTCCCTTTGGCTTAACAAATGCACCAACCACTTTCATGAGGTTGATGGATGATGTATTGAGACCCTTCACCAACTCCTTTGTGGTAGTATATTTGGATGACATCCTCATCTTCAACAAAATGTGGGAGGAGCACATGTGACATATTCAACAGGTTTTGAGCACTCTGCGACAACACAAGATTTATGCCAACTTGGAAAAAATCTCTTTGCATGAACAAGGTCCAATACCTGGGTTACATTGTTGATGAGCGTGGGGTACATGTTGATCCAGCTAATATCCAAGTCATCCATGATTGGCCAACCTCGACCACACTGATCGATCTTCAAAGCTTTTTGTGACTAGCGAATTTCTATTGACGGTTCATGTTGGGATTATCCCATATTGCATGGGCCCTCAGCTAGGTGACCAAGGGCGGTGGTAAGGCCAAGTTCATGTGGGGGAAGGAGAAACAATGAGAATTAGATGATCTGAAACATCGCTTGTGCTCAACTCCAGTACTCTCCTTGCTCGATCTACAACAACCATTCAAGATTGATACTGATGCATCTGACTATGCTGTGGGCATAGTTCTCACTCAACACGGGCATCTTGTGGCATAACATAAGGAGACACTCTTTGATACAGTCAAAAAATACCCCACCTATGAAAAGGAAGTGTATTCCATTGTACAATTCTACCGTCAATAGAAACTTTACATTCTGGGGAAAGAGACGATTATACACACTTATCACAAGCCTCTGTTGTTCATATAGACATTGGGAAAATTGAAGAACGACCGCCATCAGAAGTGGTCCACCTACCTGCAACAATTCCATCTCAACATCAAGTATAAGACATGTATCTCCAATCATGTCGCTGACTGCCTCAGTCAGCCTCTTGTGGCTGCACTCACCACTATGCTCTAGTCCTATGTACATGAAGCATGAGAGCGGTCCCAACTTTATCAGCAAGATCCAGACTTTACCACCACATATCGTCTCTTGGGTACAAGCGCCATTGTCACTGATTTTCATATTCAGGATGAACTCTTATGCCACCTGGGCCATCTTTGTGTTCCTAAAAGTGAGCATGCAAAGCTGATTTGGGAAGCCCACTACAGTCAGGTGGCAGGACATTTTGGTGTAGAAAAAACTATGGCCGTTCTTCAAAATTTTTTTTATTGGCCAAAACTTTGACAGGACGTCAACACGTATATCAGATCTTGCACTGCCCATGCCATTGCCAAGACAACCATCAAGAAGCAAGGCTTATACACCCCTCTTCCTATTCCTAAGAAGTCATGGGAATCCATATCAATGGATTAGATGTTTGGTTTTCCATCCACCAAGCATGGAAATGACTGCGTGTTTGTGGTCTTTGATCGATTTTCAAAGATGGCCATCCTCACAATGGCAACTATTGACAAGATCATCTTCGAACGAGTTTTTGTTCCACTTTGGGCTACCACATACCATCATCTCCGACCATGACAACGGGTTCCTCAACACCTTTTGATCGAGTCTTTGGTCTCTGTTGGACACCAAGCTCACAAAATCCACTGCTTTCCACCCCCAAACCAATGGCCAAATCGAGGTCGTCAAACCGAGGATGATTGTGCACATCCTGCACATGTACAATTCTAAGCATCCTCGTACATGGGACGAGAGTCTCCCATATGTCCAACACAGCTACAACAACGCTCTCTATAGTTCCACTGGCCATAGCCCATTTTAGGTGGGTCTGTGATTCCAACCCTTAGAACCCATTGATGTTGCACTTCCTCTTGCCACCGCACAACCAAAATCTTCCCCTGATCAGTCTGCGATTGACAAAGCCACTAGATTCATTGAGCAGATTTAGCACATCCGCCAACAGGTCCAGGAGATTTTGCAGAAATCCAATGCTAAGTACAAGTAGCGCAACGATCAATATAAGGTACCACACTAGTTTCAGGTTGGCAAAAAATTCTAGTTACATTTGCAGAAGGAGCGTCTCACCGGGCCCCATTGGAAGCTTCACCCACTTCATTATGGGCCTTACACTATCACCAAGGTTATGGGTAGCAATGATTTTGAGCTCAACACTCCACCCTTCCTTGGTCTGCATCCAATATTCAATGTGGACCTCCTTAGGCCATATTTTCCACCGTTATTGGACACCTCTGAGATCGATGAACAATTGACACCAGTAGATCTCAACCCTGACTGCATGGAACAAGCATCCACTGATCAGATCATGGACACACAGGACAAGGGCACTCACCAACAATAGATCCAACTTTATCAGGTTGTTAAGGTAGGGCAACTCCTACACCAAGGAAAGTGGCTCACCTGGGGCCAAATCCAACATAAGTTTCATCACCTGATGGGGGAACTCAATGCAATGGAGACCATTTCTTCCTAAGGGGGGAGGATTGATCCAGGTGGATATTGGTGGCCACCCACCTATTCCAACTGGCTCCTCGTGTCCATTTTTGTTCAACACTTCCTTTTGTATTGCTTTATAATTGGGATTTCTACACTTCTGGGGTGGTCTGAATCCCCACACATTCTCCAGGTGGCCTCTCGCCTAATCCAACTGGCTTATTTTGTATGTTTTCATGTCATCACATATTTCTGTACTTTCAGGGCTAGTTTGGGGTCCTAAACGTTGTTTTTTTGGCTCGCCATAGTCAAATTGTAGATAGAGTCAGAGTTTGATGACAGAATGTGTATTTTTCTGAAAGACCTTTCCAACGGGCTATCACACGCCTAAAACGATGGTCATATACAGAAGTTACGACCCAAGGAAGTTGAGGTACCAAATTACGCCAACTTACCCATAGGATCGACATGACATTTGGCGTTTCACCTTCTAGGGTTAGTTTTTTGGATATCTAGGGTTTTGGCATTCATGAGTAATATGAAAAGGGCCTTTGGAGCCTCATTGTAATCCATTCTGCTTAGACGAATGCGCGTGGAAGCCACATCTCTTCTCAGAGATAGCTACCACCATTCGAGCAAGTTTCAGTTCTGCAGTTTTACAGTTTCAACCTATTTCATTATTTAATAGAGGATATTGTTCACTGGATATTTGTATTATTCTTCATATCTCTATGTTTATTGTATTTGGTCTATTAATCAGTTCGTTCCGCCCCTAAATCTGGATCAATGACTTTCATTCCTATCAAAAACAAATTGTTGCACATGGTTTGTCCTTAACTATAGGAACATTAGCTTCACTTCCAATCTTCTCATTAATGATGTTCAAACACAAAAACATAATTGGAAGGAAAAATTCAAGCAAACGAAGGATAATTTACCCAAACCCAAGGCTAGATTGGAAATCTCTTGATATCAATGATGTGAGAAATCCTAACATAATGTGGGAAATCCCACTTATGAGCAGGGTTCAATACAAGAGTGTGGAATAAAAATCTCCAATTGAATTTAGTAAGTCAAACACCAGTTTATATAGTTTTAGATAAAGAAAACAAATAAAAATGTCCAACTGAGTTTAGTAAGTCAAACACCAGTTTATATAGTTTTACATAAAGAAAAAGAGCCCAACAAATTTTGGAGAGAAACGCTTACTAGATCCTATGAACTAGCACTAGATCCTATGAACTAGAAATTGAGCACAATAATTAATATAGTTGGAGAAATGGTCTCAACTAATTCACGAGAATAGGAAATCAAAAGGGTTTGTCACACCAAACCAATAATAATAATCTCATACAATACAAATATTAATGTGATATTCTAATACCTATTGTTATAGAAAGATTTGCCTCACCCTATGAAATCTTGCACAACAGGCCTTTTTCCATTTCCTCATGCAGACTTATCATCCCTGTTTGTAAATCCCAGAGCTAAAAATACATATTTTTACACATGTACACACCTTGCTTACTATACACCATGCATATACGCAAGATGCACCACTACAACCCACGTGCATTGCGATTTGTGCCCCAAAATGAAAATTAATGTCGGGTTTCCATGTCATGACAGAAGATCTATGATCCTTGGCCTTCCATATACCAGAAACGTTTTGACTCGGCCCTTCAGTTCCATTTGAAGGATATAACTGGGCCAATTCCGAGCTATGGAAAATAGGAGAAAGAATTCAACTTTGAGAGCAAAGTTACTCTGGAGAAATTATTTACTTCATATTGAGTCTGCATCCCTTTGTCCTTTAAGTCTGAACACAATGTTCAACCCCCAAGCTCTTCCCTTATTGATTGAGAAAATCATTGTTTCTCTTTTATGAGTTTGCCTTTGGTGGAGGATTGAAGTGGTGGAGGCCCAACTGGAAGGAACTTAGTTTCTCGGTTCCAAACCGTGCCGACACAAAAGTCTATAACATTTTCACTCCTGCTGTTTATATATTAATTGAAATACTCTTTTCCTGTCCAATTGATATCTTGAAAATATTTGAATTATTATTCCATGGGCATATTTGTCATGTTTATTAATGGATTATACTATTGAATGTACTAACATCATTTATTATCACCATATGCTTTCTTTGCTTGGTTGTTGAGGACTAGTTGCAGGTATATTGATTTGGGTCAAGTGCTCAATGGTGGACTTCATCGAATGTCTAGACAAGGTAGGCCTTTTATCTTGTCTTGCTAGCATATTTGTTTACATAACATACTTGAGAAGAGAGTTGATTTCTGCAGTCATTTCAGTCTGTTGTGGTTTACCCTAGACATAGAGATATTTTCCTCGTAACACCTATCAAAATAGATGAACCCATTTAGTAAACAGTAGAATCCATAAAATAAATCTAGTTGTTCAAAAATAGCTCACTACACCTACTCTAAACATTTGAAATCCCAATGGGCATAGAAGAAAATAATCAAGAATCTAGATGAAAACTAGAAAATGCAGTCTAAACTTAAATGGTTGTTGCTAGAATACCACATAAAGAATTACATGTAGAAAACTAAAGGTCGCGACTCTTAGATAGTCTAGAGTTTTGCTCAAATCCTGTGAAATGAGGTGGAAAATGAGGAAGTCTTAGTGATGGACCTATTGAAAGGGGAGTAATAAGGAACGATTGGGGTTATGAAGAAAATCGAAGGGAGTAAATAAAAGGAAAGAGGAAAGGGATGCGAGCTCATAATATGGTAGTAGTGAAGTAAACGATATCTTTAACTTGATTTCTCTTTCTTATACTTCGTGGTGCAGTGGAGCGGCAACCCTCACGGTTCCACCCTGCTCTCACCAGGACCTTCTTTCACACAGGCCCGAAGAGTTCAAAGAACTCTTCCAACTCCCTCGGGAGTTCTTTACCCACAGCTACCGCCTCCTCGGCGATCTCCCCTTCGCAAATCGGGAAATCGACGTTCGCGATATTGCGAACCCTGTGCACTTTCTCGTGCTATCCAAAACTCTGAACCTCGATGGTCAACGGTCAACACTCCCACTCTATCGGGGATTTCCCTATCGGGAAATCGGAGTATGCGATGTCACGAATCCTTGACACCACAAAGTCCCGAACCCCGAACTCCGATAGCACGTGCAGACTTGGCTCTTCCGCCCTCGAACTCCGGTATATCGCCACCTATACTCCACTAGAGTCTTCAGGTCCCACACTGCCACGTCCTCTTTGGGATTTCGCGGATCGCGAATCCACGATACAAGTTTTCTTTGTGGTCGAAAACCCCGAAACGCCGAACGCCGAAACCCTGAAGTCCGACTTCTCGAGATCGGGCGCCACCTGTCCTTGCCCTGATCAACAGTTCCCGTTAAATCGGGAAATCGCTACTCGCGATTTCGACGAGCATGAACTCTCGCCTTATCAAACACCGAATGACGATCCCCGATATGCCGAAATCCGACGGCATATTCCTTTCGCGCCTAAGGGTTAACTCCCGCTTGGCTTCTCCATGATCGGATGATCGACGAGGTTTCGCGAACCTCGCCTGCGAACCCTGGCCGTTGATTTTCTTCTTGGAGATCTTCCCCACTTCAAAGCTCTCCGGTTCGAATCCCTCCAGGACCTGTTCCACACTATCTGCAAGGAACTATTCCTCCTGAGCTTTATCAACTCTTACTCTTTCAGAGATCTTTCACATGCGCTCCCTGTGCTCGGCCTCCAATGACTCTCCAAGTGTGGAAGTCATCCGAACTCTATGCACTTCCTACAACAGAAGTCCTTGCGTGCAAAGCGCTATCCGTCCTAAGCTCCTCCTGTAGCTTCGACCTCTACAGAAGCTCGATTCTTTTTCTCTTTCTCCTGCAGATGGAGAATATAAGGCTTCCTGGCAGTCTTCCAACTCAAGCAACCTATTGCTGAGTACTCTGGGTATTCAGTAACCCAGTAAAAGCTCCCTCAGTGGATGCTTCCTTCAGATGATAGAACTCAAAGAGTTCCTTCCTCCTCGTGTCTATCTACAACCTTCCTCAACGCCCTCTTGGCGGAGCTTTGCTACCACAGAACACCCAACAGTTACGCTTTCTCCTTGCGCTTACACGCTTCGCTCGACGTCCTCCAGATGGAGCTCCTCATAATCCTCGACATAATTCTGGTCCTTCAGAACTCACAGCGGAGTTCTTTCCTCCGTGCACTTCTGTACACACGCTCGACACCTTCTTGGTAGAGCTCCTACAGAACTTCTCAAAGATTCTGTTGACAATAGTGTCTCAGCTACACTGCCTTGTCTATTGAGGTGTTCAATAACCCCACAAGTCCTCCTTCTGCATGAGTTGTTGACTTCAAGGTTGGTGCTCTCAGCACGTCTTTGTTTGACTCCTTCGAGTTCAGAAGTGCCTCCTCAGTGCACTGGTATTCAGAGTCTCAACACTCTGTCACGCCCTCATGGCATGAACCCTCAAAGACCTCTCAAACCTGAAATCAAACACACTCCCTGCAAAGGTATAATAACAGCATAAGGAAAACACTTACAGGCACACACATAAACAGAATATCATGCAGGAAAAACTGCTCTTTGTTCATATATTAACAATTGGCAAATGCCTGTATTTTTACAAGGTGTTTTCCAAGCTCTCCTCAGCTCTACATGCATTCTATCTACATGTACCTGCCGACTACTCAAAATGAGATCTCTCTATCTCTTTTACCTGAGGTGCTCTTAACACTTCCCTCCAGGATTTACCTACTCTAATTAATTTACAATTAATCCTGTCTAGTCTGCTATCCATAACTAGATATCAGCAAATCTAACATAAATTCCTATCTTATCTACAGCCTACGCAAAGGCATGGAATTCATGGCTCACCATCCTAAAACATTTATTACATTCAATACAAATACAAATGAGGCTGCGCCTCCTTTCATCCTTTGAATGTGTGCGCGCTGACGTGGCTGGCTGGCTGCATGGAGAGATGCTCCTGCATCATACTCCACAGCTGCAAAAATCATGAGATCCTTCTCATGAGATTCCCCTGTAGCTTGTTGGAATCCACCTGGGTCCCAAACAAGTCTTTGGAGCTTTTCATTTGCTCCATTCTGTTGCTGCTGCTGCTGCTTCCGCTGCGCTGCTGCTGCTTCCTTTTCTCTACCCAGCTTCTCTTCGCTGGTAATCTGCGCTGACCTCAACATCAGCCTTCTGATGTCCTCTATCTCTCGGTCTAGCTGCTCCTGTGGCTGGTTCAGGTTTTGCAGTCGCCCCAGCTGCAAAATATTTTGGCCATTGGGCAGATCATCATGATCTCCCATGCCATCTTTTTCATCTTCATCTGTGGCCTTCAATTGCCACTTTACTGCAGTCTTCAGCTCTGCAATTTCTTCTTGACTGTCTTGCTGCTCAGTTATCCTCTTTTCTTCTGACAACTCAAACCCTGTCAGTCCCTTTGCCGGCTCTGGATTGTTCAGCCAATCCTCCAGCATCTCTAGCTCCATCTCCCATGGAGTAATAAATGTTCCTGCCTGCTCCTCGACACCTTTTGCTGCTAGCCTTAGTGCTACAGCTTCTTTCTCTTCTTCTGCAACTTCCCATGTTGCAGTCCTCTCAGCTCCACGACTGTAAATGCTGAGCCATTCCTCGGAATGCCCACTCTTTCCTTCTGCTCCTGCAATCCCCCCTGTTGCATTGTTTTCAGCTTCAGTGCTGAAAATGCTGAGCCATTCCTCAGAATGCTCATCTTCCTCTTTTGCTCTCGCTTGAGCTTTTGTTGTCAGCTTCAGTGCTACAGCTCCTTCAGCTTGCTGGCTGAAATTTTTGAGTTGTCCCTCCGAACACTCATTCTTCTTTGCATCTGCTTGGGCAGTCCCAGACGCCTGCTCCAACTCTTCTTCTTCGATAGTCATCTCCAACTGTGACTGCTCTGCTGTTGCTGCATGTACAACAGAATTTTCTGCCTCCTCCTGAGCAAATGGCAGGAATATTTCAATTCCCCCAATCATCAGTATACCATCCTGATGTTCCTCCTCTCCTATCAGCTTCATCTGCTGATCTTCTTGGGAGCTTATATGCTCTATTAGCTCTCCTGGCTGAATCTGACTTCTCAAATCATCCCTGCCCATCTGGCCATATGGGATGCTTCCACTGCTGCTTCCCTGGCAGATTATGAGATCAACCGATCCCATCTTCATTAGCAACCTTTGCTGAATTGAACTCTCCCTTGAGTCCAAGAGACTCTCAGACAGTCTCAATTTTTCATCCCTGCCCTCCAGGCAGCTTAGTACGCTTTCGCTTCCCTCTTGGCAGTCTTCAATGCTTTCACTGCCCTCCTGGCGGTCTTTGAGACCTCGCAGAGATCCCTGATCAATGCCCAGCTGGCCATTTGAAATTCCTTGACTGTCCTCAAGACAGTCTTTGAGATCCTAAACTAATCCCAATTCGTTGCCCTCCTGGCAAACTGGAATTTCTTCCTTTCTGCCCAGCCGACAGTATTTGAAACCATCAACTGATCCCAATTTATCCCAATCATCATCATTATCGTCGAGAATTTTTCCCGTCTCTGGCCAACAGTAACAAATCATCTTGTCTTCGGTGGTCCTGAGGTCTTCGGCGTACCTCAACCATTTTCTCAACAGCTTGCGCTGTATTTTGACCATCAACTCTCTGACTGGCCATTTTGCTTTTGCCTTCTTCATTGGAAATTCGCGCAGTCGTCTCCTCCTCCTATCCTGCCGCATCTGCAGTTCGAACTCCTCTATGTCTGCTTTTAATTCATAGAGGTCTCTAGTCATTTCTGCTTCCTCTGCAATATTTTCTGACTTGCTTTTCTTTCTATGACCTTCAGTAGCCATTTTGCTGTGTCTACCTGTCCCCTCGACAGATCTGTTGCTGTCACTCCAGCAATCCTGAGTGCTCATCTTCATCCTCCTACAGTCCTGCTGACTGTCTATGGACTATTGTCTACCTACAATCAGTCCTCACAGAGTCCTCAGTAACTCTGTCTTCCTTCACCTGCAATGTACAAATGATATCCCGCTCTGCTACAGAAAGCAAAGACTAAACCAACTCTGATACCACCTTGGTGCAGTGGAGCGGCAACCCTCACGGTTCCACCCTGCTCTCACCAGGACCTTCTTTCACATAGGTATGAAGATTTCAAAGAACTCTTCCAGCTCCCTCGGGAGTTCTTTACCCACAGCTACCGCCTCCTCGGTGATCTCCCCTTCGCAAATCGAGAAATCGACGTTCGCGATATTGCGAACCCTGTGCACTTTCTCGTGCTATCCAAAACTCCTAACCCCAATGGTCAACGGTCAACGCTCCCACTCTATCGGGGATTTCCCTATCAGGAAATCAGAGTATGCGATGTCACGAATCCTTGACACCACAAAGTCCCGAACCCCGAACTCCGATAGCACGTGCAGACTTGGCTCTTCCACCCTCGAACTCCGGTATATCGCCACCTGTACTCCACTAGAGTCTTCAGGTCCCACACTGCCACGTCCTCTTTGGGATTTCACGGATCGCGAATCCACGATACAAGTTTTCTTTGTGGTCGAAAACCCTGAAACCCCGAACGCCGAAACCCCAAAGTCTGACTTCGCGGGATTGTGCGCCACCTGTCCTTGCCCTGATCAACGATTCCCGTTAAATCGGGAAATCGCTACTCGTGATTTCGACGAGCATGAACTCTCGCCTTTTTATTTCTTTGACCTACCCATGCAATTTTGGCCAACCCTACAACAAATTGGCACACATTTGGAAACGTTTTCTTAAGAGCCTCATATATTTTCTATCCCTTGGCCTCAACATAGTTTTTATGTGAGTGTTAATATACACGTGACCTAAAGGAATTGTGTATGTACATTTATATTGTAGTTGGGTTCATTACCAAACAATCCAATGTATAAATATGACCAATACTTATTTTTGATTCCAAATTCCCAACCATCACATTCAAAATTACCCAATAATGGCCCTAGCTAAAACCAACACAACCTCACCCTCACTATCTTGTCCCACCACCAAATCTCTGTAGGTTCCCAAGGTAGGGAAAAAGGGTATGGAAATAAGTGATGCATGAGAGTAAGAGTAATATTGCAACAAATTCATAGCTTGTGGAAATCCCAAACTAGAAACCTCCAATCTTCACGGCCTTCTCTATAGACAACCCTAGTAAACAAGTGAATCCCAATGATTTGTAAATTTTTGTGGCTATTCCACTAGAACAATTCGTCACAATAGATCTTATAATATTTTGAAATCTTAGATTTATGCGGTTTATTTCCTTAGACCCCAAATTTATTATATCTAGCTTATGTGCTTGAATTTAAGAAATAACTAAAATACAAAAATGAAGAACATGCACAAATACACACCATCCACACAAAAAAACACAAGATTTACCTAGGAAACCCAATACAGGAGAAAACTTAGCTAGAAGGAGAGGCCTATGCTTTTCTCTCTTTGATTCAGTTATAAAATGCACATACAAAGGAATGGGAACTCACTATGGAGTTACCTTTTCGTATTGTGGATTGAACGACTACTACAAAATCCTCCTCCTCTTTTGTTATGCTCACAAAATACCACTCTCAGATGTTTTTCTCAGCTATGGAACAAGATACAATGTAAAAGAATGGAATCCCTTCTCTTCATAGCGGCCCAATATTTAACACAGCACGGTAACATAGGCTCTATGACCCTAACCATAATCAAAGAAAAGACTCTAAAATTTGATTTTACATGGACTAATTTTCACAAAGGAGCTTAAAGAATTTACCAATGACTAAACATTCGTACTATCAGAGAGAAAATCCTTTTTTGATTCGACAGGAGGCCAAATAGTCCACGTGGAGAGCACTACGACTCTCTCTGACCATCAACCCATTCAATTTTCTATCTCTTGGAGGTTGAGGGAGTGAGGCTACCAAAAACTTGTTATATTAAAAAAATTTCCCATCTACAAAGCTTGGGTTGCCTGCCCTACATTTGAACGATGTGGATTCTCATTTGCCTAGTCATGTAGGGATACTATTTGGGTTACCTTGTGAGATAATGATATTTCCATTATTGTGGCCTTTCTATGTGGGTACATGTGCCAAATAGCCAAAGTCAAATGGGGTTGTAACTATGTGTTATGCCATGAGCTTGATGGCTTCATGAGAGACTTGCAATGGACCCTCTATGATGAATATAAGCAATCCCATGCTATAAAGCTATGCCATTTACAACAGATAGATGATATCTATTGGGATGGAGGCAATTGTTGTGCTTGATAAAACTAGGGGACATGCCTACCAAGACATTCTTCAAAGCCCTAGTTACTAAGGAGGTTAGGGAATCCATGTTTTCCCTGAACACAACCATGAGTCACTGTTGATACCTTTTCCTTGTTCTACCCAAGGATTTCTTTCCTTTACAAACCAATTTTATAAAACACCTTAGCCATGCATATGCAAGGGTATTTCCCTTGTCAAAAATCCCAACCACTCGCATCGACATCCCGCATAATCTTGTTAGTGTGGATGCGGGGAAATTTCCCGTGAGCCTATTATGGTCCCAGTTCTCTCGTATCTGCATCCCACATTCATTATCACTGCATACCACACCCACATTCCCATACTTAGTTTATTTTCTAATTCCTTTGTGTCACATGTGGAAGGATGATCCTTGATGTTTCCTCTTGCACACATCCTTCTTCCTGCATCCCACATTCCACATGGATACTCCTGCTTCCCACACCCACATTCCACATGGGACATGATTTGTGGTTTTGAGGTAATCATATCATATCCAATACATATATCTTGCATGACAAAAATGGTTGTTGTTAATTAATGGGGATTAATTCTCACACATTTCCCCCAAGCCTCATGTATGCAAATGACAGTTACCATTTAAGGAGCGACATGCACCAAATGTATGAGGGGAAAATTTTGAACAATGTATTGAACTTGAATTTATTATTAGCAGGGAACCTATCGAACATAAAATCTGATTTATACACATAAATCTCACATTTACCTAATCACATTGAAATTGGAAAAGTGGCGAAAAAGAAAAGGAGAGAGCCATTCTATAGAGATACAATGAATTCATTGGCCCGAGAAAGTAGGGAATTACAATGGTCTAGTGAATATGAGTTGTATTTTGAGCTTCCCCTAGAATACAAGCTTACAAACAAAGTCCGGTTGTCAAGGATGGGTAAGGTTGGGTGCGTGCCTGAGGTGTTCGATTTCAAAGAACTTGTAGCATGGTGTGCTTGAATATTTTATTCAAAGCACCAATTGATCGAAGTGAAGGAAAGTGGAAGGATTCCTATCCCTTTAACACTAAACACTTTTAGAAGGATGTTGCAACTTCCAACACCAGATATGTTCCTCAAATGTTTTGAGGCATACTCTTTCTTGGATGTCCAAGGTGATATCCACCACAAGAAAAACTACTCCCAAAAATAAGAAGCAATCCACTCGTGATGATGCACATACAAGGGAAATTTCAAATGTTGGTGTGAAGGAGGTCCCACTCCTGGAGGAAAGAAAACAACCACAACACAAACACAAGGGAGATCCACAACCAGTGTTGAAGGTGGCACAATTCATCACTCCCATAAGAGTTCCTCTTCCGACCACAGAAACTAGGAAGTTAATACCGATGAAACATCGAATAATGAAGGATGTGTGGGTGATGGAGACAATAGGGACCCCCCTCAACATCAATTGGAGATAACACATGAAATTACTCCTATTCCCAAGAGAAAAATGAATCCATATGGAGGCAACTCACAAGACCCCAGGGGTTTGGAAACAAAGGCAACATACATGGAAGTTGATGAGGTCAATGACATACCCACATGGGTTGTAGTACAAATAGTGGACAATAAACTAATAAAAGAAGAGTTGGCCCAAAAGGAACCAATTTTTTTTGAGGAAGAGTCTATGACTCTTCATCATGCTAAATATGATAAACAATCCTAAAAGATGTAGATTGAAAGATTCAATTTGAAGGATAAAAGAGTGACATGAAAGTGGAGCTCTGAGATTGAAGTAAAAGGTTTGAGGCCTGTTAGCACTCTATAAATTTTGTCTGGCTGAAAGACAAACGACAGAGGTAACTGTTTCAACCTACTTTAGAGCTGAAGCACTAGCCTGTTCAACTCAAAGATGGCTCTCTCATGTCACTTGATATATCTATGGCAATTAGTGGCTAGATTTGGTTTGTGTTGGGGATTTTTAATAAAATAACTGGAGAAATGAAGATGAAATTTGGGCTATGGGGTCTGGAATAAATAGAATACATCATGAAACTTGAGACTATTCAGAGGAAAAGGCTAAATCAAGTAGTAAGTTTGAGTTTATATCTGAAAATTTTGCATGACATCAGAGGAAAAATAAACACATAACTACATCAGAGCATTACGGAGATGAATTTTGAATAAGTTAAGAAGAAAGAAACACAGTCTAAGTTTCTAAACCAAGAGCATCAAATAATGAATTCTGGGCCTCTAAATCTCCAATTTAGACATAAAGGAGTGTAAATGAAATGTATGCTTACAGGAAATACATACTATGAGTGGAAAACAAGACTCATATCACTGCCAGTTAGAATATTTTCATAAACAATCCAAAATCCGCCTCTGCATTTATATATTCATTCTAGCCCCAAAATTTACAAAAGTTTTTCCTGCACAGAGGGCAGGCTCCTCTTTCTCCATGCTGTCTATATACTTGAGATAATATATATATATATAGAGAAGGTTTCTTCGTGGAATTCAAAATGTTCAGACTTCTCATCATTCTAAAATTAGAGATAAGTTACAAGGAGGAATGATTTATAATAGCTGTTACCCTATTTTAGAGGGACAATTAGAAACATGTTCATCATATCTAGGCGCCATGTGTCCAAAACTTGCTGGGATGTACTTATATCCACCTAAGAGTTCATTTTATCTTAGCGATCTCCTCCTTTAGAGTATCCAACCAGGTCGGTTGATTCTCTCCAACACCTTCATCTGTTTCAACTATGGTTTCTTTCTTCTGTCATTTGCTCCATTTATTTTTTACAGCTCGCCTGTTGATGACTAGATCCCTCATAATGGGATTTAGCCTAACTTCTAATCCTGGGTCTATAGCAGGTTCTGTATGGAATTTAGTAGCTAATATACATGTAATTTCCCTTTCCATCTTACCAGTAGAAAAACCCCACCATGTTACTTGAATGACCTGTTTGACTAGATACGGCTTGATTGGCCTCATCCATGTATTCCAGTATCATGCACACCAAGATGTTCCTTTCATAAGTTAGAGAGTCAATCTTACGGATGAGATGATACCCTCACTTTTGGGAATCAGTAGTTATAGAGTTCCAATCATGAAATACTGACAGAGTTACTTACAGGTACGTTGGTTTGCCATGCTTGGCTAATCCATTTCAGATGATTATCTCTTGAGTTCATTATATGGCGGCGTTCACCTAACATCATACAGTTGTGTAGTACCGAATGAGTGAAGCGGGGTGATTTCGACCAGCCGTCACCCGCCCCATGAGTGGTTGATTTGACATAGTGAAACATGTGACATCGCGGCTTTGGCAAAAGTGGTTTCAGGCAAACCGCCTTTCGCCCCGATGTATCTCTGGAGGTGCCACACGTCCAATTTAAAAACCACAATGGTTTTCCCCAGTCCGCCATTACATGATTAAGTCCCGTGAAAGTTCACCACCCGATATAACCTCCAGCTGTTGATCTGGGCCATTTTACAATCGACGGTCTGTCGAGTTATGCCTTGTGCGCTTCCACTATATTTGTCCATACACTGCCAGATATGTCCTGGTCCTTTAAATTATCAATTCTCCAAACTATCACGCTTTCACGACGATGTAGCTCTTGCTAAATTTCTGAGACTTGGGTCTTGTCTGCAAATTGTTATGGTGATAATATGGGCTCCAACTGGGGATGCTATCCTCCCTATGAGGTAGCAAAGAACTCATAGACCCGGTGCCTGATCCATTGGAATGATCCCAAAAAAAATGTGTGTACCCTACTTCTACCATATCACTAGTGTCTGCTGAATTCCAAACTCTGTATGCCTCCCTCAACTGGATACTAAACACTAAATATACCATTGAAACTGACTGTACACAATACTAAAAATATCAACTTAAAAATGCTTGTCTGGAAAGCTTATTCGTACATTCCTACCTACCCTAAAATGCTGAAATGAATACTCAATCAAGTGATGCTAAAGTGCCAATGCAACCACTCAAGTAATTGGCTTCTTGATTTTTCTCCGCTCACATCTTTCTTAAGAAGGCAGACAAATGTAGAAGATGGCAGCTGAAAACAAATTTTGAATCCAAAATCTGAGTTTGTGAATGAAACAAACTCCTCCTTCACTGATGACTATAATAGGATGGCCACTGGATCTTGAAAACCATGAAAAATCATTTCTTCTTGGTGAGAAAAAACAAAAATACAAGACTCTTTCGTAAGTTTTTGTTGTTCTTGCTTTATTTCTTCTGTTTTGAGA
Source organism: Picea engelmannii (assembly GCA_009831015.1). NCBI lineage: Eukaryota > Viridiplantae > Streptophyta > Pinopsida > Pinales > Pinaceae > Picea > Picea engelmannii. The sequence goes on from ML806180.1 coordinate 107,077, forward strand.
GCATTTTCAAATGAAATGGCATCAATGGGTTTGTCTACTTCTCCATGCATCTCAAGAAAAAAATTTCATACATTCTTCAAATATGACAACCATATTATGTGCATCAAGGCTATCCTTTTGTTCATCAAACAATTCTGATTTGGTTTCATTAAACTTCTGGAAATTTGTTTGAGGGCTGCCATTTTGACTTTCAAATGAATTAATAGAAATAATTTCTTGCTCATAATATTCTTGCAAATGCGAAAAGCTGACATCATGAACTATTTCACAGTCTAGAGTCCTCATGGATGTATTTTCAAAATCTTCGCCTGTGTCTATGCTGTTTAGAAATTGGACCAGTACGCCATTCTCAGGGGAAGAAAAGAAACCTTGAAATACCTTGTCTTGCTGGTAATATTTTTTAACGCATTAGTTCTAGGAGAAAGGAAAAGACCTTTGATAAAAATTTCTTGATCAACTTCTTCTTTAATTTGATGACTAAGCACAGATTGGAATTCTGAAATGAAATACCCTTCCAAGTAATGATCGTGCAATGCATGCGAGTGTAGTTGGTATTCTACAATGATGACAACATTTTCATGTAAAACAATGCTACTATGAATATAGTCAGAAGTCCCTATTTTTTTTTTTTGAAATTTCATGATTTTATCTTAACCATTCAAAGGAAGAAAAACATAAGGGGAGAGAGTTTTTATCTGTAAGCCCGCTGCTTTCTTCGCCTTCGACTTCATGCTTGGATATTTTCTGATTTGAAACACTATTTTCTTTCAACAATTCGAATGAGGAAAAACACAATGGCAAGGTTTTGTTACCTGACTCACAACCTTCTTCATTTTTTCCAGTATCATCATAGGTACATTTTTTCGATCTCTTTGGGTTTTTGGACATGCTCACCTTCAGCTTTGTCTTTGACCAATGACTGTATTTCTGAATCTACAAGGTCTTCCTCAAAACAAAGAATAGGGTCATCAAGCGTCTGAGAGGAGTGTTCCAATATCTTGTTAATCTGTTTTGTTTATTTGGTGTGACTTTGCATCAACACAAATTCGTTTGCCTCAACAATAATTTGAGAATTCTCTTTCAACAATTTGAATGTAGTAAAGCACAAGGGTAGATAATTCTCTTCAGCTGATCTAATATTTTGCTCTTCACTGTACAATTGATCTAATATTTGTGGGAAATAAATACCACAATATATAGAGGGTTTGGAGATAATTAATCAAGTGCCAAGATCTGAAATAAATATGTTAGAGAAGAAATATAAATTATCACAATGAAATCACTCTTAAGGCAGAGGAATAAGCGTCTTTTACCACATAAGAGTGGGATTTAATCGCATAAATCAAGGAATAATGGTGTACCTGAATTACCTCTTGATTAATAGATGTAATTTGGACTATTTTGTTTCTTTCCACAATTTCCAAAATATGATATATGAAATTTAACACAAAAAATGCAGATTTTGGACAAGGAAAAGTACCCCAAGAGTGCCTAAAGCACTTGTAATGATAAACCTTGGGTAATTTGGTTAGAGAAATGAATACAATATGTAAAAAAACCTATGAATGAATTATTTCAAGTACAAATGTTTAATAAACATCCAATTAGCTCAAAATTGCAAAGAGAGATGGTGAGTCCCCCTAGGGTTTCACAAAAAATATCTAAAATGTAAAATAATAGGTATGATGCACTTAGGAAATGAATTTCACTGTTAGAATGTGTTATATATCCTTTATAAACAATCCAAAAGTGAAATACAAGCTAGGGTAGGGTTAGAATCCACCCTTTAGGGTTAAACCCTAGCTCTAGTGTTTGACCAATTCTAATTTCTTTGTTGCAATTTAATTTTTAGAATTGATAAACGTCTTAAATCATCCCACAAATGTTAGATAAAACCTTTAAGCACAAAAGTGTGGGGCTAATTTTCCCTATTAGGGTTTTTTATCACACAATTTGTACTTAATCCAAAGGATAAGGTTTAGGAAAGGCAAATTAGCGTAASAAAGGTTGTCCTATCACTATCACCTCAATAGGATGCCTCTTTCTATTTAGGGTTGATGGCCTAGGGGAGACRTCCTCGGTGACCTGGGGGTTTGRGAAGGAAAAGGTTACAATGTCTATGAAAATGMCCCCTCTCACAAGTCACACTGATCAGAAAGTCCTAGGGTTTTAACCAATGAAGTAGTGAAGTATTAAGATRTACCTGCCCAGAACAAAGCAACAAGAAAATATRTCTTTCRCAAGTAMAACTTGTTKTTAGCACTTCATAAAACCATACACTTTATCAATAAAAGAAATGGCTGATATATGGTGAAGTAAACAAAAATTTGTAGCAACAATGTTTATAAGACAATAGCTTCACAAAAAGTGCCTTAAAATGGCTTCAAAATGACCAAGAAYAATTACTAATTAATACCAAAATACTAGCAWTTGTCAGAAGCAAATAAGGCAATGTATTTATCAACTTTTTCAATTTCTTTTAGGTTCTTTTAGTGCTGAAATAGATGGTTGTAGCTTATTTTTGTAACAATAACAACYAAGTTAGTAGATTAGRCTAYTCTAAGGTTAGGAGTAGTTAGTAGAGAGCTTAAGGTATARGTTTTGATAATGGTTTTTGTCAATCACTCAATAGCAAGGCTTAGATCAGTATTTTTTAAAGAAAATGGAGTCTTTTAGGTAGCAACAAATCTTGAAGGAACAAATGATAATAATAAAACTAAAGACAAGAGGGGTGAATAGATGAAGTGTTGGTAACCCAAGGCTTCAATTACTAAACCCTAGGGGGAAAATAACTACTAGGAAGTAGGTAACACTAGGCCCTAGTAGTTTTCTTCCTTATTTAGCTAAAAGATGAAGTAAATGATGGCTTAGATGAAGCAAAATGTGCTAGGGTGTTGCAATGTCAAGGCCCTTAGCAAAAGCTTCAAGAAAATTGACTTTCTAGCAAAATCTAGTAGGTGAAAGATACTAAGGCAAGGACAATAACATGTGCTTAGCCTCCTAGGGTTTTAAGCTAGAAATTTCATAATCTTAGTATAAATGCAAGATAAATGTAACTATAACCATTCAATGAAGAAGAATTGCAGAAATTTCACTTACATCCACCAAGAATCATCTAGCAAATACTCTAGTTGAACACTTCCACCAAGAAAATTGCCAAAATAGTCTAAAATAAGCCTCCTTCAAGAAGTGCGCACTAAATTTAAGTCATGTAACCTCAATTAGGGCGCAAATTTCAAACCTCACACTTGTGTGAGTGAAAGATCATGAAATAATTCAAGGGAAAATCCCTTATTTATACAGTTACAATGACCAAAAATAGGTCAAAAAAGGCCGACATGGCTAGTTTACATGTAATATCCAGTTTTTACATTAAATGAAAAATCAAAACCCTAAATCAAGAAGAAAAGGTGTCATCATGCCCTTTTAGGGTGATGTTAGGCATTTTTGGTGAAATGTTGGCCTCTAGGAGAAAAATGTTAGGCCTCCCAAGGCCTCTGGATCAAGCCACATGTGCCACTTGGCACATAACTTCCTCCAAAGTGTCCATAAAATGCTGGGTGATGTCATGGGCCTTTCAAGGACAACATCATAGTAGGAGGGAAAGACCCCCTTGGGTCCAGGCCTGCCAAGCTGTCTCTGGTGGAATGTCCTCCTCTTTCTCTGGTGCAAGCCTCTGTTTTGCCTCTACCCTTGGCTGGGGTCTCAATATCCATCTGGTGCGATTTTATCCCTATGGAGATCTGAACTAATCATCTCCCCATGTGTACCTATCCGTCGGGTGTGGCCCTGCAAAAAAAACAAGTATGTCCTCCACGAGCTCATAAGTCACAGGGATCATAGAAATGCCAATCAAATATAATAAACAAGTTATCTAAACATGTGCATAAAACCCCCCTTTCCTAGACAAGTGCTCAAAGACGTTATGCTATTATATAAGCCAGGTTTGGAGAGGATGTCAGGAGGTCCTTCTAGGTTAATTCTCATTAGACATGAGATTTTTCCAGGTGAAGACAAATCTAGACCATGTAAGTGGATGAGGTGGTGTAGGGATGTTTGAGAAATGGGTGCAGTGATGACAGGGGAATGTATCCTTATCACAGAGGAATGATAAAGGTGGCTGGAAAAAATTGTCACAAGGATCCTTCTCCGAGAAAATGATGTCCTCACCTCTATCAAGATGTGAGCACAACAATGGTTGATAATATTCTTCATGGAATAAATCCAAGTGCTCAGAGGAACAATCATCAAAATACTCAAGGTATGATCGAAAATCACTAAGAGAATATAGCACCAGGTCATCCTTGGGTGTCTGAAACAGGTTTGTAGTTATACCATCTCCTTGTTTCCATTTGTCAAAATTAGCAACCTCATATGATAGTTGTAAAGGAAAATTTTGGAAACAACCCTCAATGTTGAAAATGGTATCCCCATCATATCTAATCAAATCCCATTTACGCTTCTCGACCTATATGAATTCATCAATATTATCAACAAAGTCATCATCTTCATCATAACATGAAGGGGTTAGAACATCCAACACTTCTTCACTTTCCATATCATAAGATAAAGAATCACTAAAAATTTGGAAAGGGAAATAAATCACCTTGGTTACTTCTTCCTGTGCAAGAGCTTCAAGTATTTGGATAACTTCATCAAATGGAAGACTTTCCTCTACATATTTAACTTTGAGATATAGAGGATCTAACTTGTCCAAGGGTTCCATTTCTCCTTCACTCTCTGAATCATAGAATAAGGTATCATCAAAAAATTGGAAAAGAAAATGACTCACCTCGTTCTCTTCGTCTTGTGTAAGGGAGATAGGATCTTGGAGAGCTTCATCAGACCAAGGAGCAGTTACCAATGATTAATCCTCATAATTCACTTCTCTAGTTAAATATTCACTGCATTTTATCAAATCATGGGAAAAATTTTCTTCGTAAAACTCTTCTTTTATATCAGAGGGTTCCTGACATTGAGTAAGGTATACATCCCTGAGATATTCTACAATATCAGTGGTGAATCCTTCATTCTCTAAGGATATTTTAAGATTTTGAAGGGCATATTCATATGTCTGGCATCGTGGTTTGACAAATTCAATAAACCTATTGATGAGGTATACGAAATATGAAATACCCCTATCTTCGCAACAACTCTTAAACCAATATTGCAAAAAGGATGGTAGGGAAAGTATGAATAGTTTAACCAGAACATCCTCCCCTCCCGATTCTATCTCACTTATATACTTCAATAATTCTACAATGTGAGTCATCGGGAGGCCTCCAAATATTGGAGAGTTGCTTGACCATTTTATATCAAAATGATTTGGGTATCCTTGAAAACTTTTGAAATCAATAGTCGGATACACTTGTTCCCAGGGCACCATGATCCCATAACTTGGAAATATCACAGAGTTGAGAGTAAGGTGGCATATTGGAAAAGGTTAGTGGAGTCGCCATATAATTTTCTTGAAACTATCAAAGGGATGAGGGGATCACCCTCAGTGGAGTCGCCAAGTAAGCTTTGGAAAGTAAAGGATTTTGAGGAAAGGCTTACCGAGAAGTGTCATCTTTGAGGATAATTGACTCAGTGTTCCCCGACAACGACACCAAAATGTTATCACAGAATTTGTACTTAATCCAAAGGATAAGGTTTAGGAAAGGAAAATTGGTGTAACATAGGTTATCGTATCACTGTCACCTCAATTCATTTCATGCCACACCCCATGGGAAACATTTTCTAGATTATGTTCAAGGTGATTTTGGACAGGTTCATTTGGGTGACGATGCATGTAATATTATAGATATAAAATAGTATGCAGAACATAAATAAATAGCTAGAAATGGCATATGAACAAAAATATAACTAGAACAACACCACAATAATACCAAAATGATACCAGAATAATACCAGAAAGAGCACTTTTATTACTGAGAGCAATGTTCACTTGCCTCTTCAAGGGGGAAACCTCCAACATAACAGAGCTCTATTACAATAATATCTAAGACAAAAATTATCATACTCGCGACTCTTATTTATACTAAATATGTCTATCAAAATAACCATCTAGAGGAAGATCCTTCTAGAAGCATAGGCTTCTATTAGGTCTTCTTACATTAGACTTATTCATCCTTATTTCTAGGCCTTATTAATATTGACCTTTATTACATGGAAATATATTATTCTACCTATGTGAGGGCTTAGGTCCCTAACATGTCCTCCCCCTTAAAAATAGTCTTGTCCTCAAGGCTTGAGATGGAGAAATTGTTGCAGAATGGTAGTTGGTTCCCAAGTGGCATCTGTTGGAGTTGTATCTATCCGCTAGACTAACACTTCCTTGATGGTTCAGTGACACAGACGATGCTCACGCTAGTCCAAAATTGTTCGTGGCTGTATCCAAATGGAGCCTTCTTCGTCCAATTCGGGAAGGTTGGTTTGAGTTTGGCAGTTAGTTCCAATCACCTTATTTAAGCAGGAAACATGAAAAACATGATGGATCTTAGAATGACTCGACAAAGATAACTAATAGGCCACCTGTCCCACATGCTTGAGAACGGTATAAGGAACATAAAATTTGGGCGCCATTTTCTGATAATGGTTAGCCTTGAGGGAATTTTGCTTGTAGGTTTGAAGTCGAAGAAACACTTGATCTTCTTATGCAAATTGACGTTCAAAGTGACCTCAATCTGCTTGTTTATTCATGTGATTATGGTCCATGACCAAATTCTCTTTGAGGGTACGAAGAATAGCCTCTTGAACTTTAAGTGTTCGGTCAACCACTTGGACCTTCGAGACACCTGGCAAATATGAGAGATCTGAACGTGGATTTTTTCCATATACCGCTTCAAAAGGAGTCATGTGAATAGCTGTATGGTACAAAGTGTTGTACCACCATTCAGCTAGTGGTAACCATTGGGCCCATTGATTTTTTCTTTTCGATGCAAAACACCTCAAATATGTTTCCAAACACTTGTTGACAATTTCAGTTTGACCATCAGTCCGGGAATGATAAGCTGTGCTGAGATGCAATTGGGTGCCTTGTAGCTTGAACATTTCTTGCCAAAAATTGCTGATGAAAGTTGGGTCCCAATCAAAGATAATAGAATGTGGCATGACATGAAGCTTGAAGACCTAATCACTAAAACGTTGAGCGACAATGGATGTTGTAAATGGGTGTTGAAGAGCACATAAATGAGCATACTTGGAAAGATGATCAACTACCACCATGATGACTGATTTATTGCCCAATTTAGGTAATCCTACAATAAAATCCATAGAGATATCCCGCCAAATAGCAGGTGGAAGCAGAAGTGGTTGTAGTGTGCTAGGATATTTGACTGTTTCACCCTTGTTGCGTTGACACACATCACATTCAACCACAAAATTATGAACGTCTTGTTTCATACCATCCCAAAAAAAAGAACGTTTGACCTTGTCATAGGTTTTGGTAAACCCCGAGTGCCCAGCTGTGGGTGTATCATGAAGCTCAGAAAGTACCATGGATTTAAGTTTTAACTGTTTACTTAAATACAAACGACCTTTGTATCGAAGCTCATCATTGAGCCAAGGGTACACTGGGGAAATTGGAGAATTGGACTGCAATTGTTGTATCAGATGCAAACTTTTCGAATCATGTAGCCATTCCCAGTGAACAACTTGGAGCCAATCTGGTACAATGAAGGAGAGAGAAAAAAGGGACCCTTCATCTTCATATTTTCTAGAAAGTGCATCCACAACCACATTGTCTTTTCCTTTCTTGTAAATGATCTCTCAATCATATCCAAAGAGCTTAGTCACCCATTTTGTTGCTCTGTGGAGGAAAGGCGTTGTTCCAGAAAATACTTGAGGCTTTAATGATCTGTCTTAATTTGGAAGCATTTCTCCAATAGATAAGGGCGCCAAATATCCATGACATGCTGAATAGCCAACATTTCCTTTTCATAGATTGATTTTCCCAAATTGCACTCGGAAAGTTGTTTGTTGGTAAAGGCCAAAGGCCTACCCTCTTGCATAAGGACAATGCCAATTCCTTTCTCGAAAGAATCACATTCTAGGACAAAGATCTTTGTGAAATCAGGAAGGGCCAAGACTGGAGTGGTGCACATGGCCATCTTCAAGGTTTGAAAATCCTGAGCAACTTCTAGAGTCCAAGTGAAATAATTATTTTTAAGGAGTGCAATGAGAGGTGTTGCAATCTTTCCATAATTCTTAACAAACTTGGGATAATAATATGTTAAACCCAAATATCCATGCAAGATTTTGAGAGTCTTTGGGTGAGGCCAATCTTTCATAGCATCAATATTTTTAGGATCCACCCTGACACCGGCCTTGCTGAAAATGTGACTCAAGAACTTGACTTCCGAGGCACCAAAAGAACATTTAGATTGTTTGAGAAAAAGTTGGTGCTGAGAGAGTAGATGGAGAACTCGATCCACATGAGCAAAATGGGCTATCCAGGTTTCACTATAGATGAGGATACCGTCAAAGAAAACTAAGACAAAATGAAGGAGAAATGATGGAAGACATGATTCATGAGGATTTGGAAAGTGGAGGGATCATTACAGAAGGCAAAGGGCAGGGCCAAAAACTCATAGTGGCCCTCATGATTTCTAAACATAGTCTTAGGAATGTATGCCTCTTTCATACGTATCTGGTGATAGCCAGAACGAAGATCAAGTTTAGTAAATAACTGGGTTCCACTCAATTCATCCAAGAGGTCATCAATGATAAAAATGGGTAATTTATCTTTAATGGTGAGTTTGTTGAGGGCGCGGAAGTCAGGACACATGCACTAAGAACCTTCTTTCTTAAGGACCATGACCACTGCAACATCCCCAACCACCCATAGGCCAGGCAATGCCACTACTGCAGAATATACACTTATATATAATATGTATTAGATCAACTTAACACATTTTACATAGAGTTACTACCATCCTACAGACTTAAATATAATTAACAGTAATTCATACATGCAATGAAATGCATGATAACATTCAAGCATTATGCATAACATAAAATTAAGCACATAAATTATACTTATCTTTCAACTAGAATAACACCACCCACTGCATGCAGACCTTCCAAAAACCTCCAAAACTTAGACCACGTTGCTCATAAATATCAGTAGTAGGTCACCCTCGAGCTGGGACTAAGCTCCATCGGGCAAGGGAATCCTAGGCTAGGCAAGGTCAACGGGAAGACACATAGTTTATGAGGATGGATTCTCTCCCAGGAGCCACTTATGCCCACTGCTCACATGCTCTCATTCCCCACATGCCTGTCCCACCCTAGGAGTATACACTTTCACTGTCACGCAATATAGTCCTTCGATTGCTAAACCTCCCTTGCCTTGGGCTTCAGCAACAATCTAGAGCAGAATTCTCCGAGCTCTGTGGCAGCTACAGGACCCCTTCCAAGAGTTCTCACTTCCTCCATGCACTCTCTCAGCTGGAGAGAGTCGCCCATAGGCCTGACAACCTACCTCTTCAACCACAACCACCTCCCTCACCTGGAGAGAGTGTTGCACATAGGCCTGAAAACCTGCTTCTTCAGTTTTATTCTAGCACAAGAGGGACAATAGTAAGGCTCAACAAGGAACATATGACGACAACAAAACACACTCAACCAAGGGATTGCATGGCCACAACAACCCACAATTATAACACACACGACATAGACAATTACGGTATGCTCAGGTTTCACAGAAGATGCGGCTCAGTCCGCGGGTTCTCACTGGGTTTAGGATGTGTGACTATGCAGAGGTTGAACAGGTTAGATGACAGATCAGTCCACGGGTTTTTCCCATTGGTTTCAAGGTGCACGACCAGAGAACAAAACACATACGTCGAGTGCAGAGGCAAAACGGTTCTCGGGAAATATTCCAGTGAACTCAGGCGGAGTATGGAAGAATCACAGAACGACTCAGGTGAAGAATGGAAGAATGACCTGGAAACCCCCAACACAGCTGATGCTTAATATTTTAACTGCATGTGCTCAAGTTGACACTTGTCTTCCTGGAGATGCATGTGTTCCCTTTTTCACATGTTCCTTTTCAAAGAACTTAGGACAACACTCGGTTAATTTTCTACCTTCGCCTTTAGGAAATAATAATAAATTATTATCCCCTTTAGAGGTAATCCCCCTAACTCAGACCCTAGGCCCACACACTTAGCCTCCTCCCTTACCCAACCTTGTGGAAGCTTAGTACCCCATCACTCTTTCTTCGTGGTCGGTCGACACGTAGCAGTGTTTATATTTTATTAATGAACTGCATAATTACATATACAAAAATCAGGCTCCTGGCCTTTAACACCTAGACTTTACAGCCTAAATAACACATAATACCATCAAATTATGTAAAATTGGCTCACCAGCCTATAAACATGATTACAATACATAATATAAATGGGGCACATCCTTGGGGTATTACAATCCCCTCCCCTTATTTTTGCACTGTCCTCACTACAACTTTTACACAACATCAACAAGATTTTCAAAATCTTCAAAAAGATGCGGGTATTCTGCCTGCATAGCATCCTCATGCTCCCATGTGACATCCTCAGGACCGTACCAGGTCCACTAGACCTTTACAAGACCTATGGATCGATTCCAGAGTTGTTTTCTTTTACGGTCCAATATGCGCACATGATGCACTTGCAAGAAACCTTCTTGCTCCACCTGAATCACATTCCAATCGATAACATGATTAGCATCAGGTATATAATTCTTAAGAAATGAAATATGAAACACATTATGTACATTCATGGATGTAGGTAATGCAAGCATATATGCAACTAGTCCAATCCTTTCTAGGATTTCAAATGGCCCACAAAATCTAGCTGCCAACTTCGAACAATGTCCCAGCCTCAGGGAACTTCTATTGGATTTCACTTTCAGGAAAACATGTTGTCCCAATTTAAACTCTCTATGGGTTATGTTTTTATCAGCATAACTTTTCTACCTGTCTTGGGCAACCTTTAAACTTTGCTTAATTTTTAGCATTTGCTCTTCCATTTCCTTGAGAAACTCTAGCCCAACCACTGTTCTATCAACTGGATTATCCCAACTTACTGGAGTATTGCAATTTCTTCCATAAAGTGCTTCAAATGGGCTCATCTTCAATGATGCTTTATACCTATTGTTGTAGGCGAATTATACCAAGTGTAGGTAGTCTTCCCATTTAGATGGTTTATCCATCACATACATCCTTAGCATGTCTTCTATCACTTGGTTCACCCTCTCTATCTTCTCATCAGACTAAATGTGATAGGCTGTGCTAAATTTCAGATTCATTCTGAATCCTTTGAGAAACCCCTTCCAAAACTTTGAGGTAAATTTCGGGTCCCTCTTAGGCACAATTGTCTTGGGAATACCGTGTAATCATGCTATTTCCCTCATAAAAATATCAACAACATTAGCTGCCTTGTGAGTAGTTTTTAGTGGAATAAAATGGGCAGCTTTCGTAAGCTTGTACACCACCACCATGATTAAATCATGATGCTTTCCGATTCTGGGCAATCCTGTGATGAAATCCATTGTCACCACTTCTCACTTCCACTCATGAATGGGTAAAGGCTGTAGCAACCCTGCTGGGTGTCTGTGCTCAGCTTTAACCTTATGACACTCCATACATCTGGTGATTTATTCAGTAATATCTTTCTTCATACCTGGCCAAAAGTAATGGCCTTTGACTGCTACCACTGTTTTATGATATCCAGGGTGCCCAACATAAGGCACATTATGCATTTCTTTCAAAATCATAAGTTTCAATTCCTGGACGTTAGGTACATAAATTTTGTTCTTGTACATAAGTGTTCCATAAGTTTCCAATTTATAATTCTCCACTTTTTGTGGCATCTTACCTTGCTGTAGCTTTGCTACCAAATCCCTATACTAAAAATCTGTATTTGCAGCCTCCGAAATTCTGCCTTTAATATCAGTTCGGTACATGCTAATGGCTGTAGCATGTAATTCATGCATTCTCTTGCTGAGTGCATCAACCACTTTGTTCTCTTTTCCTTTGATATGATTGATATCAAAGTCATACTCACAAAGGAATTCCAACCATCTACTCTGCCTAGCATTTAAGGTTGGCTGATCAAACAAATACTTTAGACTGTTATGGTCTATCCTTAGTTCGAACTTCCTTCCCATGAGGTAATGTCTCCATTTCATCATAGCGTGAATGATGGCCACCAACTCCAAATCATGAGTTGCATAGTTGCTTTTGTGCTCTTTCAACTTTGTAGATTCATAACAAATTACGAACCCATTATGATTGAGGAATCTACCCAGTCCTTCTTTTCATGCGTCCGTACACACTGCAAGGTCTTCATTCGGATCTGCAATCCTTAGGATTGGAGCATTGGTTAACAACTGCTTCAATTTCTAAAATCTTTTCTCACATTTTTTTGTCCACTGAAATTTCTTCTCCTTCCTTTGCAAGGAAGTGATAGGGTGAGCTATCCTTGAGAACCCTGCAATGAACCTTCTGTAATAGCTAGCTAGACCCATAAAGGATCTGACTTCTGTCACATTCTTCGGTGCTGACCATTCTCTGATGGCTTCAATATTCTCAGAATTTACGACTATGCCATCCTTTGAGATGATATGCCCCAAGTAATGGATCCATTTTTGATAAAACGAGCACTTACTCAACTTGGCATACAGTTGGATCTCTCTTAGCACTTGTAGCACCATCCTTAGATGCTACTCATGCTCTTCCTCTGACTTGGAATACACCAGGATTTCATCCAAAAGGACTATTACAAACTTGTCCAGATAGTCCCTAAATACACCATTCACTAGGCACATAAAAACAATGGGTGCATTTGACAACCCAAATGGTACCACCGTGAATTCATAATGACCATACCTTGTTCTAAAGTAGGTATTATTGATGTATTCATCCTTTATTCTTAACAGGTAATACCCTAACCAGAGATCTATCTTTGAAAACATCTTAGCATCCTTCAACTGATCAAAGAGATCCTCGATCCTCGACAGAGGATACTTGTTCTTAATAACCACTTTATTCAATTGTCTGAAATTGATACACAATCTCAACGTCCCATCCTTCTTCTTCACAAACAGGATCGGGGCACCCTAAGGTAACACACTTGGATGTATATTCTTCAGGAGCTCTTCAAGCTGCAACTGCAGTTCTTTCAGCTCTGGTGTACTCATTCTGTAAGGAGATTTCGACACTGGAGATGCTCCAGGCATCAAGTTGACAGAGAAGTCAATATCTCTCTTTGGGGGTAGTCCGGGTACCTCCTGAAATATATCCTCAAACTCCTTTAGTACTGCATGATATTTAATATTTGACACCTCATCCTTAGGTGTTTCCTCCACATGGGCTGCAAATAATTGACAACCTTTCCTATAGCACTTCTTTAGCTGCATTGCTGAGATTTCTCTGACAACAATAGCTCTGGGAATTACTTGGATTTTTTTCCGATTTCCTTCCTCATCTAGACAAGTGAATGCCTTGCTACAACAATCCAAGCTGGAATGATGCTGTTCTAGCTAGTCCATCCCAATTAGACAGTCATAAGAACCTAAAGGCACAATGTTCAATTCAGCCTTTGTTCTCAGTCCATTCATGTTCACAGGACATGACTTAACCAATCCCATAACCTTTCTCTTGGTTCCTGTAGCTAGCTGCACTAACCAAGATTTTCCATGTTTGCTTCTCAACAATTGCAAACTTTCCACCGCTCTAGGATCTATATAACTATGGCTAGCCCCTGAATCAATTAAAATAGTAAATGGTTGGTTGTTAATCATACCTTCCACTTCAATCATGTGCGATTGATATTCTGCTTGCTTGTTGTCCAGGGCTGCATAGATCTTGGGTATTCTACTGCCCATGTCCTTCACTGTTTCAGCCTGCTGAAAATTGTGGACAACTCTCACTTTTTCATTTCTGTGGGGGCAATCTCTGCACCTATTGTTTCCTTTACAACCCCAAAATTCCATAGGTGGCTATTTTGGCATTTTCCCACCCACTTCAACCTTCCCGGGCTCTCTAAAAGAATGTTGTCCTTGAGGACTGTTTCTGAAAAAGGGTGGATTAGTTCCCTTCTTCCTCCGATCCATATTGAATTTCTTCTTGTCTTCCTAAGCCTTCCAGAAAGTAGGCTTCTCTCTTTGCTCCTCATATAATCATTTTTCTCTTCTTATAGTTTCTTCCATAGTCTTAGGGTCATCATACTGGATCTTGTCACCGATGGAAGGTGGAAGTCCACTTAGATACCTTTGAATATTGACAGTCTCATCCATGATGAACGAAACATACTTTAGTAATTCCAAAAACCTTCATTCATACTCATTAATGGTCATGCTACCGAGCTTGAGTTCAAAGAACTATTTCATCCTTCTGTCATAGTATCTTTTAGTCAAGTATTTCTTCTCGAAATACCTCTTGAACTCTTTCCAAGTGATATCTTTCTCTCTAATGTGCTGCACCTGCACAAGCTGATCCCACCACATGGATTCCTTTCCTTTTAGTTGATACATTGCAATTCTTCCTTTTGCATGAGAGGAGTAATTCTGCAGTTGGAAATATTTCCTCATGCCAAGCAACCATGTTTCAACATCTTCCTCCTTCTTGTTTTCTCCATCAAATGTAGGAGGCTTAATCTTGTTCATTTCTCCCTTCAATTCATCCACTCCAGATCTCCTGTGATTTCTATAAGGATATGGGCTTGAACTACTGTGTGCACTCCTCTTGGAGCGACCTTGGGAGTGATGATGGTGTCTACCAACACTCCTTGATATTCTTCCCTTAGAAGTATGGTGACTCCCTGTTTTTCTTGAGTCTCTCTCCTTGTCCAAATTATTTTCTATTCTCTCCAGACTCTTCATCAACTTTAAGTTGAATTCTCCCTGCTGTTACTTAGATTTCATGATCTTTCTTCTATCTACTCTGTGAGTTTGGGCATCTTTCTGCAATCTTTCAATCATTTTCATCATATGCCCTTCCTTATCTATCTCTTCCTCATGCCCATTAGAGTTTGACCCTTCAACTCCCAAATGAACATCCATCCCTTTAGCTTCATTCTCTGAACTGGAAGCATTCTGTGCCTCCTCCATTTCTTTGCACTCAGTGGAAACTCTATTCGGTTCTGGCACTCATTAAACTTCTGCAAACACAACGTCCAGATAACCAGAATTTGTCAGGTCATCATTCCTTAACAAATCCCACAACATTCATAAACAAATCTGATTCAAGAAAACTTTCAAACTCCATTTTCTTTCGGGGCTCTACTCTGTGAAGTTTTCGGGCACTAGCCCCTTTCTCTCAGTCCCCAACCCACGTGACCATGGGTCATGACCAAGCACTAAATCAATAAGCGCTTACTCGAGGCTTTGGCCTTCGACTTCAGAAGATTTTCAAAGCACAAAACAACAATCTCTCGGAGTTTCGAGTTACCGAACACGTGAAGTAGAGTGGATCAATAGTCCATTTCTACCCAACATCCAATGACTGAAACTTACTATGGAACCTCAGGTGTCCAAGTTTTTGGTCTTCGGGACTTCGGATCTTCGAAGGATCTTGCATCTGCACATCCGAATTGTTAATATCTGAACATTCCCAATCACTTTTGGTGACGTCATTATGTCACATCACTTAACATTTTCCAATTGCGGGGGCATGGAACGGTGGTTTGGAGAAACCCTCCTTTCATCCCGCTATTCTTCTAATGCTGACACGTAACCCCTTAGTGAAACCACGGTTTGGGTTATGAGACCACCTTAGAAAATTAGCTTCCATGCAACTTGGGTCCCCGCAATGTCTCCTGGATGTTGATCTTGATGTATCGTGATCAACGCCACTATGGGTCCTCCGACCTTTAACTTCATTACATAACCTCGGGTCCCACTAACCCTGCTCATATAGGATGCCACATGGAGGAATACTAATGACTGATACGTGGACTATTCAGATGGGTGACACTCATCACGTTCTACATGTCATCTCAATATTCCATGTTTCAGAATCCACTTACACTTGGCACACAACCCATGTGTCCACGTCACCTCCAGGTGACGTCATCATGACTCACCACTTTGGCTCTTCGAGCTTCAGAGCTTCAGACTTCGGGAGTTTCAACTCCTTTACGCTCGATTTTTCTCGGAGCACTTTCTCTTTGTTGGCACAGGGGCAGACCTAGGGTTCAACGCTTCAACAATGCACCAACAAAACCCTAACTACCAGCCCTTTCGGAAACACTTGCGAAGCAGATGAAGTCTCACCCGAGGTAGGGGTTGGGGGGGTTGTAGGACTCATATGTATGAAACCTAGCTGGGACACAGATATGTGATTACAACAATAACATAGCACTTAGTAGTTAACATTCATTAGCATTTAACCCTTATTCACAACGCAAATTGAAATCCTAATTACAAAACAACGTAGTATTCAACAAGATCTAACACATCCAAGCACTTAGCACATAGAAGTAGATCAGATCTAGCATTCATTCACATCACTAGGAACTAAGCTATTATATCATATGCATATAACATATATCATTTCACTAAGCACACATCACATCAATAACATAACAACTATAATGCACAAAGCAACCACAACACATGATATACGTGGTTCACCCCAGTGTGGGGCTATGTCCACCAACTCTTCTCTTATTTTATTGTATTCTCTCAATCTTCTACAAGAACAGAGCCAAAGGAACCCACTTTGCATAGGATAGGAGATTTGCATGCACCTTGCCAGATCCTCCTTCCCCGAGCTAGGTTTTAGCACAAAGCCTTCTTATAAACAAGCCTCTTACAATCAATTGCACTTAGCTCTGCAAGTTATTAACACACAGTATGCACAAAGCCTCTAGCTCTGCACTAAGCGGATTCTACTAGATCTCTTCACTAGGTCTCTCTCACTTACATCACCTAGATTTCTATTTATACATTACAAAAGGGCCTAAACATGGGTAAACCCATGGGTTGACATCCCATACCCGTTACATAAACACTAGACCCAAAAATTCTCTAAGAAGGGGTCGAGATCCCATGATCTCTGCTTCACCTTGTGCTTCACCTTCGATCAGCATGTCAAAGTCCCAAAATTGGTCAAACGTGACCAAGGTTCTCCAAAACTTGGTCAAGGGCCAACAAGCCCCCAACACTCACTTGTGACTCATCCCGAGTCACTCTGATCTGGGTAAATTTGCCTCAAATGCCTCGATCTTGGCTCGAGCTTCTTCGACCTGTTTCTTATCCAGAGCCTCCTGCTCAACGAACTCCTAAGTGACCTTCTCGGTGACATGTCTTTCCAATCACTATTCAATTGAGGTGACTACTTGTTCTAGCTGTGCACCTTGTCCTTCAATTTCCTCAAAAAGTGTGCAAGTTGCATCCTACACTGGCCAGATTCACTGGGTCACTTCCATGACCTTACTCTGAATGGAATGGGCTTGTTGTTGAACCATGCGCTGTTACTAGGCTCTTTTCATCCTCTCGACCAGTGATAGTAGCTTCAATTGCACTTGCACTGTTGCTGCTTGTTGTTTTGCCTCCTGGAGCTGTGACTCCAGTGTCTTGAGCTCAGGGTCCTCTGCAAGGTGCTTGTAGGTCTATGCACTTCAACTACTGAGTTTTTTGCATTCCAAGTCTAATGCCTTGATTCTCTAAACTATGCTCCTTGCAGTTTATTCTCTTAGATATCGCACTTCCTCCAGAGTGCTTGGCACTGCTTGTAACTCCAGTTTGGCTATCCTCTGTTGGAGCTGCTGAATGGCTTCGACAAGTTTCCCTACTTTTATTTCTACTGGGTATTCTTCCATCTATTCTAAGCCTATCATAGAGTGGAGTTCTCTAATGACTTCTTCTTTAACTCCAATTTTCTTTGCGAGTAACTGTTCCTTCTCCTTTTGGATCTGCGCTCTATCCTTTGCAAACTTGGCTTCGATGCCGTCTCTTTCCTGTTGAGCAACTTGACATTGTTCTCTGGCTTCCTATTTTACTTTCTTTAAGGCCTCTATTGCATGTTCCTTTTCCTCTTGGACACGACGAAGGAGAGCTTCAATCTCATCTGCTACTCGGTGGAGTTGGGCAGGTTCGTCTCCCAACGCTGTTCCTTTTGATGATGGGGGCGTAATAGACACTGTGAGACTAGGGTGGAGGGCTTGCTATACCCCTTTCAGCTCTGCTTCAATTCTTTCATACATGGTCTCTTGTTTGGCTTCATTGCATTGTAAGATATCTTCTGAGGTATTTGAGACAATGACGATGATGAAATATATGTCATCCATCGTGAGCACAGTCTGCATCTGTGGTTTAGTAGCTTTAGAATTCTTCTACGATGTATGTTTCATGGGGGAAACCTTTATTTTCTTGGAGGTCTCAACTTTGTCAATTCGGTCCCTAAGCGGTGTTACTTCGCCTTGTTTCTACTTGTTTTCTCCTCCTTTGTCTACTTCATCATCATTCCCCCTCCAGGTGAGTTTGAAGCAGTCTCTTCTGATGCGCTGTTCAACTTCTGTACCTCTTCCTTTTTCTTCCTTTTGCTACTGCTGGGTGCATCATAATCTTCATGAGTGACCAGAGGACTTCCAATTAGGTCGGGGTTAGATAGTTCTGCCTGGTCAACTGGTACAAGGAGTTCTGCAGGCCACTCCTTAGTTATTTCTTCCATGTCCTCCTCAGTGATCTTGTAGTAATATTGGAGCTCTTCTCTATGTTCTTCACCTCACATAGTGATATAAATAAAATGTCTATCTACAAAGAACTTCACAAATGGTCTGAACCTGTGCATGGTATTCAGTGTCATGAGAGGGGAAGACTCAATATCCCTCTTCAACTACAGGTAATAGGTGTGGAACACCGCATTTGACTGCCATTTTTTAGCCATGTCACTCGAATACTAGAGCGTGGTGAACTTCGCAACTAAGGGTTTTGATGGCTCAATCTCAGGGAAGGTTGCACCTTTTGGCATCTCCCAAGCAAAGAAGGTGATGAGGATCAGTAGCCAACTGAAGTGGAACTCGTAGCCCTGATCCCGAGCTTCGTGAAAGTCTTTCTCTAACTGGTTGATGAGGTAGCTCACCCAATTTATTTGTAGCCCTTCCATGCATTTTCCTGCGAGGTCAACGACAAACCCCATGACCTGCGTGGGTCTGTTCTTCCTTACTAACTTACCAACAATCAACTGGAAGGCTAGGCGCACTGTGCCATTATGGATGGAGGCTACCTTGTAGCCCCGCTTCCCCTTTTCCACATCGCCATAGGTGTCTTTGATTGTCTGCGCCAGGGTGAGATCTGTAGCCTTCCCTAGATAAAATTCTTGTGGGTTTGGTCCTTGCATGCTTAATCCGGTGATTCGATGGATAAACGCCATATCTACGGTGATGTGTCTATCTAGCCATAGATAACCACCATGGGAGCATGATAGAAGGATCTTAATGCATGCGTTAACCTCCTGATGTCTTCCAAAGTGTGGTATCTTCATCACGTTCAAGATAGTGGACCTCGCAATGTCCATGGTCCACGTCTGGGGGATGATCTTTGACTTATTCCCCTTGGTCTTGGTCAAATATTTGTATGGTGTAAGCATGCCATAGTTCTTGTGGTATCCTAGGTTATAGTCATTGATCTTCAACGTCAGAATCCTCTCCAGCTATGGTCTGACTGTGCGTATCCCGTTCAGGAGGTACGTAGTGAAGACTGTGTAGTCGAAGTCCCTCGAGACGCTGTCATGACTCACCGTGCCAACTAGAGGTAGGATGTAGTCGGGCATGATATATGGGATGAGCTTCACATTCACTAAGTCAGAGCAATGCTTCGTTCGTTTCTCTGTCACAGCTTGGGATGGTCCATATTCATGAGAATTCGATGGGGATGCTTGCACTCCTCTCGTCGACGAGGCTTGGATGCCTGTAGACATCACCTTCTTGGCCATGAGGTCTATTAGGATCTCTTCGATGGATTTTTATACTGTGCTAATTTCGTCCGACATACACACTCGAGATCTGATATCTCAGGTCGGTGAACAACACTCAATGTAACAAAATGGATGGAGAGGCCTCAATAATCACTGTGCGAAAGCAACTAGTTCTCTGCGGGCTCGAATAATCACAATTGGAAAAAGTGTTCTCGGTGCAATGCTCGATGGGATAAATAGACAACGTTGTAACAAAATCTTCCAATGGGTAGGAATGCCTCAATCAATGCAATTCCATCCGTTACGGCGCGGTCCCAACGGTCCAATGGCGAACATTCCAACAATAACTATGTTTCTAGCCATTCTGGAGCGTCATTCTAACGGTCGAGATGCCTCCAATGGTCATATTGCTTCATCATGGTGAAGTGCCAATATTCACTATTTTGATATCCTGATGAAGTTCCAGTTCTACAAACCTTCTTTCTGCTGAGTCCTCCTTGGAACTTCTTGTAACTTTTCTAACTTTGCTTTCTTCTTACTGAGATTTTTGGCTTTCTTTCCTGAAATCTGAGTCACTGGTTTCCTCTTTCCATTATCATTCTTATCTCCTCTTGGCATGGTAACTTCGCATTGTGGATGGTATTTAATAGATTTTGAGGGTAATACTTCTTCTCTTTCTGGGGTAGGTGCTCTACTCTCTTCTATAGACAGGTGCTTCAAGTCTTCCTGTGTTCTTTCAACTTCGACGTCCAGATCTCTGGTCCTTAGTAGCTTCGACTAGTCCTCTTGTTCTTCCAGTAAGTGTTCTATTCTCCTAGCCATTAAATATCTTAGTTATTTCTTTTTCTATTCTAGATCCTCCTCTTCTTGTTTCCTTCGTATCCGATCTTTCTCAATCCAGGTTTTTTCTAGCAAAATAGAAAATGGGGCGCTGTTCTCAACAAATTTAATGATCTCAAATTCTTCTTCTGTCGAAGTGCCATGAGAACTCATAGGTATCTGGGTAAGTCTTCCACATAGGGTTATTATCTTTCCTCTAAATAATCCTATTCCTCTTAATGAAAGAACCATAGCAGTGTTAGATGGAAATATTGTCATTTTAATTTCGTTGTAGTATTTGCCCAACCATTTAATTTGTCAATCCAAGGTTCATAGGATTACAAAGCACACACACTATATATGTAGGACTGAAGTGGAAGTAATCTAATCTAAACTGTTGAAATGAAATTAATCTAGGAAAGCATTGAAAGACTAACTAGGAAAACAAGAAATTAATCTAGGAAAGCAATACAACATGTGAAGAGTTGAACGACAAAAGACATATGTGATCTCACACACTATATCAATCTCAAATTATATTACAAAATTCAAATGACAAATCATGAAATAATAACAAAGCTAAGAATCCCCTTCTAAGACTTCAAGCTGATCTAAGTCTAATCTCTCATCTCTAACTCCAACTTCCCAAATTATCCATTACATGATGTCTCACCCCCATTATGAATTATATGATTCTCCCCAAATGAAGAGACAACACTCTCTTATATACATGGGTGTCATAATGACAGATCCACTGTTATCTCAACTTATTCCTTCAAATCTTCCACACATATCTTGGATAATATATCCTATCTAGATCTCCATGATCTTCTCCTTGAAGTTAGCTTAAATGATTATCTTTAAATTTCTTTCAAATCTTCAAAGTTTGAAGATGTAATTCGAATTTGAGGATAGGTGGTGAACTTTGACTTTGTTGGAATCTTCAAATATGCCTGCACACATCATCAAACACATCCCACCTTGATATATAATGAAAATATGTCATTTTTCTAATATTTAATCATAAATTCACTTATAATACTGAAATGAATACAATGGAAAATAATAAGGAGAAACCCAAGTATCATTATGGAAATGGTATGATGGAAGGTTAATGGGACGATGAAATGTAAGGAATAGTGAAGGAAAAAGAGGATATAAATGTGACATTTCTAAGGCCCAACATGCCCCGAACTCAACTTGTTGCATGTCCTCATGCAACCATGCATGGATCTTCTTAAGAACTTTTGGCATTCAAACTATGTCTTTGATTGATGATGTTCTTTTAATAAGGAATGTTTCCACGGTATGCGATACAAGAGTAACAACATGTGAAATATGTGTAACAGGTTGGTTCTTGTGTGACAACCATGAATACAAGAGATATTAGTTCTTGTGTTAACAACATTCATTTCACTTATTGATTTTCTTGCTGCAATAATTTAGCCATGTACTTCACTGAAAATAACAAGCTATCAATGTGCATAAGAGAGCATCACTGTGTATAATAAAGCCTTTTATTTAGCTTTATGAATCATGCCAATATGTGTATCAATCAAAATGCAACAAAGTGCCATTGGAAAAGGAATTTGGTAAACAGTAAATGAGATGGAAAAATGGAGTGATAATAGTGGAAAAATGGAATACTAGTAGTGAATAGGTAGTGAATATATTCCCTCCCCCCCCTGCAACTTAATCGGTTGCATGCCCTCATGCAACTTAGTGTAGGTCATGGAAGGAAAGAGAGCATGGCGAGGAAATTTTCCAAAATATTCAAGTCGGCATATAAGGAATTATGTGATTAAAGCTTAGAAAAGAACATACCTTCACTTATCCAAAAAGTAGATGTAGCTGTAGCGGCTGCTGGATCAAGAAAATGTGACTAGCGCTCTAGCTGCAACTGCTATAACTGTCGAAGAAAAGAATGTCTGACTGTAACTGATGGAAGATGGAAGGTGTCACTGCTGCAAGATCAGGAAAATGGAACTCTTGATGATGCTGTTGTTGTAACTGGATCATGGGAAGTGAAGGAATCTGAACTGCTACAACTATATCATGAGAAATGTGGAAGGCAAAGAATATGGAGTTGTGGTACTCTCATATATATGAAATCAAACTGCTGCAACTGCTGAGGGGATCATGAAAAAGTGTATAGTCTTCACTCGCTACAAAACCGATGGTACAATTCTCATCATGTGAATGAATCTGTCGATGTCGAGCATGAAGAGAAATCATTGGATTACCGACCATTGATGAATGTCGTTAACCAATGTGAGACAAAATCACCAGTGATGTCAATGAGTGTCAAGGTACCTGAGTACCTCTTGCGAAGTGTGAATAGATGGGATGATGTCGATCCACTTGCAAGATCTAACGATCAAGGGACATTGATGTATTCCCATGATCGTCAGCAAGAGAACTTGCCATTAAGGCATGCAAGCCTCAAGGTACTCAAAAAGGAACTCTAGTCTATATCCCAGATAAGGTGTCGAGGTCGATGGGGCAAGATTGTTGAAAGGTGGGCTGTAAGGAATCCCACATCAGTCAACGCGAGTTTATAAAAAGATTGGTAGGACTATAAATGTAAAGATCTCAGTTGCAATAGGGTTTAGGGCAAAGAAATGTAATCATGGAAAGAGGGTTTGTTTTATTCAAAAGGAAAACTGGAAAGGAAAAAAGGTACTGAAAAAGATAAAGGAATGTATGCAATTCAGAAAAATAGGCATGTGAAAGAATGAAGGTTAAGGCAATGGAAGATGGCTTCAACACAGGGATGACCAATCTGCTTTGAAGGAGAAATGGGACAGTGTTACAACATGAAATTGGGAAAAATGCGGAAGTATGGGTATTGCAACATGGTGTATCAGCATGGTCGCTGTGTAACAACAAACATCAAGATGCGCAAAAAATTGCTGTGTAACAACAAATATCAGGATGCGAAAAAAAATTTCTGTGTGACAACAAACATCAAGATGCACAAAAATTTGTTGTGTATTAGCAAATTGCTTCTGTGTATCAACAAACTGCTATTTTGTAACAACAAACGTCATGATGTGTAACAACTTCTGTTGAGTAATAACTCCTTCAACTATCTAGCAAACATGGTTTTCTGAAAAATGTTGTGATCTCCGAAGATCAGTGTGGCATGGAAAATGAGCGTCCTGTTCTTGCAATCAGTCTTTAGTACTAATCTTGCAATCAAAACTTCGTGAGAACATCACAAAACATAAAATGCAAGAGATAAGTACAAATGCGAGCTAATTGAGATGGAAAATAAATGCAATTATACTTGTTGTCCGCATTTATTCTCGTCGTCATTGATTGCCGCCAATGTGACTTAAGAAAACAAATGAAAGTTAAACATGAAAACATGTATCTATTATTGTTTTCAAGAATGTTTTTAAAATTTCCATTTGCAGTTTTTATATATTTTTCCAATTTTTATGTTTTTTTGTTGTTATTATGTTTGGATTAAAAGCATTGTATATATATTTTTTGTATTTTATTTATTTATTTGTTTTAAGAAAAACAAAATAAACAAATAAATAATTGTGTAGAACAAACAAACAAAGAAATCTATTTTATTTCAATGGTGATCCAAGTGTTTTGGTTAGATAAATGGTAATGCAGATATTCATCCAAAAGAAAGCATGCACAGACAACTGTGACCCAAATGATTCTCCAACTAAAAATAAAAAAATAAAATGCAGATTATGGAAATCAAACTTGATTACAACAAACAGTTTTCAGGAATCCAGAACTCAAGTTGGACTTGCGTGAAGGCAACGTAAAGGAATTCTATCAAACAATGCATCCGCAAGACCACTTACCAAGTTGGTGGCACCAAGACCAGAAGTTGTAATGCAAACAATGACCTTTCCTGTAGATATGGCATACCCCTCTACTGCAAATACTTCTCCTTGTTCATGGTGACAAAGGACATTTTTTTTGGTCTTGAATCGAGTAAGTGCATGGTGAATTTCCATAGATGCACGTCCAGAATGGCTGCTACCCTCCTTCATCATCATCGATCTTACCAATCAGATGGAATCCTGAACAAAGTCTTTTAGTTCCCAACTGTTGGTAAGTTTGGAAGAAGATTGTTTGATTCACAAATTCCCACAGAATTGACAATGCCATTGGATTTCTGATGATTCACATCAAATAAAGACAGATTTGGGATTTCAGTTGTTCTTTGTATCTTTAAATCTCTGACAGTTGCATCTAATTCCACATTTACTTGACTGGGTACTGAGCCACTTAATTCTAATTTTCTTTTAAAGTTTCAGTGGCCTGATCAATGCTCACAGACCTTACAGGATTTTTAATTGCTTCATAGCTATCTCCTACAAACTCATCCACAGGTGCTGAGGGTCCAAATACCCTTTCTGTTAGCAATGTTGAGGTCCCCACATTTAATGTGTTTGCATCATTCGTTGAGTTCCCTGATTCATGTAACTTGATGACCTTTCATCATCAAATAAGGAATTTCCAACAGGATTTGAACAAGAGACAACAGAAACATAAGCACAGGATGAAACCGTATCAACAACTTGCACACGATTGGTTCTAATTGAGAAATCTGTGGGGTCTTAGGAGTCATTCCATATAGCCATGAGGTTTTTATTGCATTGTTCCACTCTAGAATAGTCATCTACGACTGAACATCCTTTTGGGATATCAACTAAAACAGGTCTCGGCCTCCCAGATGCTATGAGTTAAATGGCCTCTCATCATTCGTGCGACGTATTTGAATCGTTCGACAGAAAGGTGATAAAACCGTATATAATGTGAGTTGAGATGGAGCACAAGGAAATCCGCCATTCAACTTCTCAAAGTGTCGGGCCCATTTTTTTTCGAATCGCCTTCTCCCAACACGATTTTCTCTGCTCATTCTCCAATATGTCAAACGATAGCAGGGAATCGAGCGGATTATTTGTCCATGCTTGCAGGGATAAAAGAATCATCGACATGGGATTGCTTTCATTTCAATCAGGGATACACCTACATGATTGATCTTATCGATCAGATGAAACCTCTAACCAGTGAACACATAGAACGTGAGGATTACCAAATCTTTAGATCATGCTAACTAAGAGAACATCTACGTCCATGTGAGCCAAGTCTCTTCAACAAGCACACGTGAAGTGCCCACTGTTTCGATTTTTAGAAACCCATCAACTGGTCGATTGAGCAAGGGATTTCCCAAATCACCACACCCACAGTAGGCGAATGAATGTTGGCAGATATATATATATATATTTTTTTCATGAGGCATCTTGTCAGGGGCTTCTGAATCGGTGCGGAATTGCAGTGATTTAGGAAGTATAAAGAACTGCAAAAACTGTAAGGAACTTGTATCCTCACGAAGATTCTCCAGCCAATAATAAAAATTAAATACAGAAAACCTAAATCATTGCCTATATAGACAGAGATTAATCCAGTCATAGGTCACTCGTTCAAGTCATCCCAATAGGAAAAAAAACAAATGGCGAGCCAGCCTTGGCATACGGCCCAGTCTTCATTAATTCGTGACAATTGCAATGTTGGCCATTGTGAATTTAGCAGTAAAATCATGGGCGTAATTCCAGATGCATTTTCTTCATTTTTCTCGGGAGTCATTAAGAAATTATTGATCGTAGACATTATCATCTATGCAAAGAAATACATAGTGATCGCATCCAATTCATTAATGGCATCGATTTTTATTGAAATGGACTATCGCTCAGGATCTGGACCGATTGTGAATTAATTGGTGCCGACATATTTGGATATCGACTTGTGGATATGCAATCACGATCAGAATTTGTTTCCTATTCCTCGGTCAATCCCTTCGAAAATGTAACTTCCATACTGTACTTCCAATGGCTGCAGCGTCACCACTGAAATCTCGTCCAAAACTTAGTTCGCATCCAGATCATATCCAGATCGCATCTGAAACATTCACGTCCACTCCATGTGATTGTCGATCCCGTTTCTTCAATAACTAGCACTTGTTGCAGCACCTCCAACAACAAGACCATATGTAATTTCCAATGAAACTAATTTTCCCTAAAGAGTCATGTAGTTTCCACCTCATGTAGCTACCTCTACCTCATCGTTTTTCAAGACTGATATCTGTTAATTTTTCAAAATCCCAACCCAGTTTCAGTCTCGCTGATTTTTCAGTCAAATTTAAATGCCAAACTCAGTTTCAGCATTGTTTTAGCGTATGTTACAGCCTTGTGTTTCAGCATCTACTCACAGCGGTGTTTCAGCATCTACTCACAGCGGTGTTTCAGCATATGACTCAGCACTGTGTTTCAGCATATACTCACAGCGGTGTTTCAACATATGACTCAGCACTGTGTTTCAGCACAGTACTGTGTTTCAACATATGTTATAGCCCTGTGTTTCAGCATATACTCACAGCGGTGTTTCAACATATGAATCAGCACTGTGTTTCAGCATATACTCACAGCGGTGTTTCAGCATATGACTCAGCACTGTGTTTCAACATATGTTACAGCCCTGTGTTTCAGCATATACTCACAGCGGTGTTTCAGCATATGACTCAGCACTGTGTTTCAACATATACTCAGCCTTGTGTTTCAGCATATACTCACAGCGGTGTTTCAGCATATGACTCAGCACTGTGTTTCAACATATACTACAACCTTGTGTTTCAGCATATACTCAGTGGTGTTTTAGCATATAAAAACTTAACAGAAAATAAATTTCAGAACTGAAACATGAGGATTCTGAACATTGTTTTCAACGCAGAAATAAAATATCAGCAATATGCAAAACTTAGAAAATATAGACAGAAAGATATTCGGTCTAACTTCGACCCTGGAAAAACCCACAAGGGGAAAACCAGTTAGAGAGGGCTTTGTATTATTTATGAGCTTCTGAGAAGTTCTTTTACAGCATATTCATCTTCAGATATTTACACAAATTTATTTGGACATTCTTGTAGCTTTGCTCCTCAATTTTTGAACCAGAAATTCGTACAACTGTACGACAATTAATGCTGTACAAACTGTCACGAAATTCGTGCCAAAACTCTGCTAAGACTCAATTTCTATGCCACTAAATGCTATTCGCCAGCTTTGGAATGCATGCCAATACTCCCAGAAATTGCAGCTGCTGTCTCTTTTCTTCAGCTCGACCTCTCTCTTGCTCTCTCTTGTTCTCTCAACAAGAATGCTTGAGCTCCTCTTGTTCTCTCAACAAGAATGCTTCAAATTCCCTGTTCTTGGCATCTCACAAAGAAACTCTTGGCATCTCACCAAGAGTCTCTTGATCTCTCAACAAGACTGTTGCTACTTCTTCTTCCCTTGCTCTTGGCATATCACCAAGAGCCTCTTGGCATCTCACCAAGATTTCTCCAACTACCCAAGAATGGGTGCGCCCTCTTGCCTTAGTCGACCTCATGAGGGAAGGTGAGGAGTTTTCTAATATAACGGTTGAGATTAGATCAGATGGGTGGCTGAGATTTGGTGTCTCTTCACTCACCCTCACTTTAATCATAAAGTTATCTTTTAATTTGCATCTCACAAATAAATTTGACTAAGACCCATATTCGGCAATTTCTCCCCCTTAGGCGCCTAGGGAAGAGAAACACTTGCCTTGGTACTTTATTTTAATTAAAAATTTAACACTCCCTCATACCGAGGAAAGTGTTACTCACCACTCCAAGCTTGTC
>ML806180.1:147589-168440 GCA_009831015.1 Picea engelmannii
CTGCGACAATATGTTCCTTTCCATCAAGATCTTCATCATCTCTCTCATCTCCATGACAACCTTTCTGAGATCTTCATCTTCGGCAGGAACACGTTCATGACTTTCTGCATGAGCCATGCTTGGTGAATGTCTCCCTGAAACTTACAGTGATGGTATATGCTTCCTCCTTGTTGGATGAGAACTTGGTTCCACAATTTGACCTTCTCCTCTTGTGAGTTTCAACCTTGTGAGCATAAAAAAAAAAACTTGCAAACAATCAAGTCTTCAAAAACCAGTGCTCTGATACCAACTTGATCTAAAAATGAAGAAGACTTGAAATTCTTGAAATTATTGCAGTGTAAATGTTATGTGTTTAAAGCAAATGGATCAATTTTTCAACACATAAATTAAGGGATTAATCATGCAAAATACACATAGACAACATCATAATCAATGAACATAAGCACATAAAACACAACAATTGATAAAGGAGTTCACCCCTCTCTTGGGCTACATCTCCTGGTCCAGCTTCCAATGGATCATTATTATTAATTTCTCAAAGTGCTCAAAAACATGCCTTACAATGCTCAAAATGACCAACCGACTACTCCAATGGCTTCAGAGCATCCAAAAACCCCTAGCTGGGCTTTTTCGGCACCTCAATCGGTCGAAAAACGAAGAAGTTAGACCTCCTGGAAGTCCTCCCTTCAAGATTGCTGTCTCTGCATCTACAAATTGCACCCTTGTCAAATGAACCTGGCACACACACAATTTAAAGTGTGAAAACCTAGCACATGCGCACAACCGTAAAATGGTGCAAACCGTCGAACCGTTAACGGAACTAATACCCCCAACTGTCAAGCCGTGGGGCATATGAGTCCATAGGACCACACACTTTTAAAAATGGGGCTCCATCCCATATCAAATGATAGAATGACACTTGGCGGGAGTTATTTGGTTACACAACCATTTGAACTATATGAAACACGCCATACCAATATATATATATATATAACCACGATCACATATGTGAAAGCGCGCGACCAAGGGCTGGGGCTAAGCCCCGGCCTGGTCGCGGCCCAAAACCACACAACATTTGAATTTAAATATAATCCAGAGCGCATACATATCAAGGCATAAGCGATAGCCCATTGGTTGGTTGGAGTTTGTGGAAGTGTTATGCAGTGGGGAGGTCCGGGGGTCGAACCCCACAGACTCCAATATATTTTAACAAACATAACAATAACAAATACCGGGGTGCCACGTGGCACCCAATCACTTGCCCAAATAGTGCCACATGTCGACTTCCCATTCGACCACCTGTCAACCAATAAATAACTACCACGTCACCACATGTACGATCATACGGCTCTGCCACGTCAGCCTGTACGGACTGTACAGACTGTACAGTCATCATCATTTTTTTTACCTGTTTGACCTTATGAACAAATTGCAATATCTCTCGCTCCCGATGTCCGTTTGAGACGAAACAAGTTGCATTGGGTTCGAAACGACGAGGCCTACGCTCTCATCCAGTTTGAATCAATTCTGAGCACTTTGAATTTTTGAGCAAAATTTGATCCCCTGATCAGTCTAATACGCATCGGGTCACATTCCCTTTATAAAAACTATGATTCATATATGATGTGTTGGTTGTAATTCAAGGGGTGTTGTGGCAACTCAAACCAAAAATGAAAAGGCAACTTCAAACCAGAAACTATTGCATCAAGAAACAAATTTTTGCACAATTTAAATGGATTTCCACCAACCATGTTTTAGCATTGTTTCAGCCTTCCCCGACAATTCAATAGGGAAAAACTCATGAATTTGTAGACCATTTATTGTTATATATATTTTTTTCGTCTTGTTTTATTTTATCCTAACGCCACTATTGTTTTATTGTTTGCAGATCACTGTTACAACAAAAAAAAACGTCACTGTTTCAGCATATAAAATGTTGCTGTAACAACGACTGTCTCAGCATGTAAAAATTTCACTGTTTCAGCATGCTGTAACAACATGTAAAAATTTCACTATTTCAGCATGCTGTAACAACATGTAAAATTTAGTTTTGTTTTATTTGTTTAATTTTTTTTTATTGTGTTTATTTGCAGGTCAAAGGATGGAAGAAAACAAAACATTCATTCTTGAAATCAATTAGGCATCCTATTTTCTGATCCTCGCGATCACACAAAGCGTGGAGGAGAGCATACTTATTAAAAACAATTAGAGCAAAAATGTTGTTTTATTCATTAGCCTACCTACTCTATGCTAATTAGAATTAAAAATTGGTTACATGTAGGCAAATTTCCAGTGGATCCAAGCACGCAACAGTAACAACAATATGTTCATGTGCAATTTTTCAAATGAAAAATATAAATTTATCTGAATAAATGAATTTTGTTGCTGTAACGACAAACTAACTAAGAAATAAAATTTATTTGATCGAGTGATTACCTGGAACCATTGCTCGATAATGCTTTCATAGGCGCATTTTTCCTCGCTCAGATCTTGCTATAACTCCTCTTCATCTTCCTCAATCTCTTGCTCGAATGTTTTTTTGTCATCTAATGCATAGGAGTCTTCATATCTTGAATCCTTGTTTGTTGCTGGAGGAGTATTTGAATCTTTAATTGTTGTCAAGATCTCCTCTTCCTGAAAAGAGGAGATCTCGACTTTCGTGAGGATCTGAGTGAGTAGTTCCAAGCTGAAACTCATTGTTAAAACACATTGAAAAAGGGGTTCTTACAATACCCAAATCAAAATATCAAAACTGAAAATCATACTTGCTGAAACACATGAAAAATACTCTTCACAGTTGCGGAAAACACAGTTGCTACAATTGAAATTCACACTTGTGAAAAATGAGATTTGCGTAAGTTGAAATTCACACTCTAGATCTGGCAGGGAGAACATGAGGAGTCTCCACTCAAGTAGCTGCTATGACCCCTTACCAACACATGCAAACACACTTGTAGGAAATCAAACTAAAATTCAATCCATCGTGCTTCCCTGGCAACGACGCCAAAATGTTAGGCAGAAATATTGTCGTTTTAATTCCGTTGTAGTATTTGCCCAACCATTTAATTTTTCAATCTGAGGTTCGTATGCTTATGAAGCACACACACTATATATGCAGGACTGAAGTGGAAGTAATCTAATCTAAACTGCTGAAATGAAATTAATCTAGGAAAGCATTGAAAGACTAACTAGGAAAACATGAAATTAATTTAGGAAAGCAATACAACATGTGAAGAGTTGAATGACAAAATACATATGTGAGCTCACACAATATATCAATCTCAAATTATATTAAAAAAGTCAAATGACAAAGCATGAAAGAATAACAAAGCTAAGAATCGCCTTCTAAGACTTCAAGCTGATCTAAGTCTAATCTCTCATCTCTAACTCCAACTTCCCAAATTATCCATTACATGATGTCTCACCCCCATTATAAATTATATGATTCTCCCTAAATGAAGAGAGAACACTCTCTTATATACATGAGTGTCATAATGACAGATCCACTATTCTCTCAATTTATTCCTTCAAATCCTCCACACATATCTTGGATAAGATATCCTATCTATATCTCCATGATCTTCTCCTTGAAGTTACCTTAAATGATTATCTTCAAATCTCTTTCAAATCTTCAAAGTTTGAAGATGTAATTCGAATTTGAGGATAGGTGGTGAACTTTGACTTTGTTGGAATCTTCAAATATGCCTGCACACATCATCAAACTCATCCCACCTTGATATATAATGAAAATATGTCATTTTTCTAATATTCAATCATAAATTCACTTGTAATATTGAAATGAATACAATGGAAAATAATAAGGAGAAACCCAAGTATCATTATGAAATGGTATG
Source organism: Picea engelmannii (assembly GCA_009831015.1). Lineage (NCBI taxonomy): Eukaryota > Viridiplantae > Streptophyta > Pinopsida > Pinales > Pinaceae > Picea > Picea engelmannii. Next base: position 151,444 of record ML806180.1, read on the forward strand.
ATGGAAGGTTAATGGGATGATGAAATGTAAGGAATAGTGAAGGAAAAAGAGGATATAAATGTGACATTTATGAGGCCCAACAAGCAGGCTTTCCCAAAATTTCCCAAGTTCTTTCTGTCATGATATTTGTCTGGGTTTCCTCATCCAGAACACAGTCTATGTCGAAGTCCCCTATTCTTGTTTCTATGCGCTCTTTCTATTTTAAGACGTCTGATAAGTTGATATCTTTGTGATCATTCAAGGTTTCTTTCATCTGTAATAATACAGTCTCTGATTCTTTCTGGGGTTTTATCATATCCTTAGTTTCTTGTCCTGTCTCATGGTTTTCTTGTCTCATATTCATCTTTTCAACTTTAGCAATCATTCTAGGGAAATCCAAAACTTCATGTCTAGTAGCCTTACCAGGTAATTCCTTAGCAAGATGTCCGAGTCTTCTGCAACTATAGAAAATATTTAATCCTCGCTTTCTTTTAAATGACCCCCAACCTTTCCTGTACTGCGCACTGGGATCACAATAACTAACCTACAAGAAATTCTTTCTAGGATCCTGCATCCACTTGTTAGTCAAACAATTATTTCTATGCATAGGAATAACTTATCTTTCACTATTCTTATCATATCTATTCATATCAAATATTCTTTCTTCTACCTGTACCCTAGTGTTCAGACTAGGACCAAATCTATTAAACATACCTAGATCCATTCTTTCGAAATAAAAATTTTCACTTATCTTACCTTTATCAGACCACAAAGCTTCAAGATATTACCTTTTCTCTTTAGATTAGACTTCTCTTCTTAGCAAAGAGCTTCACATGTCAAGTAGAATACTGCGCACTAGGGAAACAGATCTACGCACAAAGCTTTCTCTTTTATTCAATTCCCGACAATCACAGTTTTAGGTCCCGACAACAGAACCATTTGTTGGCACAGGGCAGACCCAGGGTTCAACGCTTCAACAACGCACCAACAAAACCCTAACTATTGGCCCTTTCAGCAACACCTGTGAAGCAGATGAAGTCTCACTTGAGGTAGAAGTAGGGGGGGTTGCAGGAGTCATATGTCTGCAACCTAGCTGGGACACAGATCTGTGATTACAACACTAACATAGCACTTAGCAGTTAATGTTCATTAACATTTAACCTTTATTCACAATGCAGATTGAAATCCTAATTACAGAACAATGTAGTATTCAACAAGATCTAACACATCCAAGCACTTAGCACATAGAAACAAGTCAGATATAACATTCATTCACATCACTAGGCACTAAGCTATTATATCATATGCATCTAACATATATCATTGCACTAAGCACACATCGCATCAATAACATAACGACTATAATGCACAAAGCAACCAAAACATAAGATATACGTGGTTCACCCTAGTGTGGGGATACGTCCACCAACTCTTCTATTTTTTTTATTGTCTTCTCTCAATCTTCTACAAGCACAGAACCACAGGAACCCATTCCGCATAGGACAGGAGATCTGCATGCACCTCGCCAGATCCTCCTTCCCCGAGCTAGGTTTTAGCACAAATACTTCTTATAAACAATTCTCTTAGAATCACTTGCACTTAGCTCTGCGAGTTCTTAACACATAGTATGGACAAAGCCTCTATCTTTGCACTAAGCTGATTCTACTAGATCTCTTCACTAGGTATCTCTCACTTACATCACCTAGATTTCTATTTATGCATTACAAAAGGGCCTAAAGATGGGTAAACCCATGGACGACATACCATACCTGTTACATAAACCCTAGACCCAAAAGTGCCCTAAGAAGGGGCTGAGATCCCGTGATCTCCTCTTCGCCTTGCGCTCCGCCTTCGACTAGCCTGTTGAAGTCCCAAAATTGGTCAAACGTGACCAAGGTTCTCCAAAACTTGGTCAAGGGCCAACATTCTTAGAGTTCACGATCTACCGACGTGTGTCCTCCTTCCCGATCCATGGTTATGAGTGACTTTGGCACTTCAGGCTTTGGGAGTTTCAAACCCACAACACTTGCCTCCTCCCGAAGTACTTCCACCTGAAGGACACGATCTCTTGACACGTTTCCTTCGCAATGGATGGTTGCGATTTACGTCGGCCTTCGGGACTTTGGGAGTTTGTCACAATCCACACTTGAAATCCTCTGAAGTGACTTCCCTTTGCCTTCCTGGACACACATCTAACGGTCATTCTCTTTTCCTACGATCTACGATGTAGATATACTTCGGACTTCAGAGCTTCAAGTTTTATCCTTTCTTTTACCTTTGCATTCAGTTTCACCGACGTCGCGAAGTCCAAAGTGCTTCTAGGTTACCCTTTCTACACTTTCTCCAGATCTAACCGTTGTACAGGTTTTTCCTCTCCTTCCAGACAGATCCAATGGCTCCAACATTCCAAGTGTTGAGCTCTCTCTCTTTGTGGTCAAATACCACGCTGGCTGCAGTTTTATTCTACCCCTACTCCTCCTGAGCTTCGTAACACGACCAAGTAATCCCTTGGCACTCAGAAACATTATAAGGTTCGACATTGGTTCCTCCGAACACAATTTCCACTCAAAACCTTGGGTCCTAATACCACTTATCCGGCCCATCCATGCTCAACGTTGAACCCATGGCTCTGATACCATATTGTAACATTCGCGGCCACCCAAAGGCTAGGAAATGCCACTAATGCAGAATAAACACTTATATATAATATTCATTAAATCAAGTTAACACATTTTACATAGAGTTACTACCATCCTACAGACTTAAATAGAATTAACAATAATTCATACATGCAACAGAATACCTAATAACATTCAAGCATTATGCATAACATTAAATTAAGCACATAAATTATACTTATCTTTCAACTGGAATAATACCACCAATTGTGTGCAGACCTTCCACGAACCTCCCAACCCTAGATCGTGCTGCTCATAACTCTCAAAAGTAGGTCACCCCTGAGCTGGGACTAAGCTCCACTGGGAAAGGGAATCCTAGACTAGGCGAGGTCAACAGAAAGACACACAATTTATGAGGATGGATTCTCTTCCAGGAGCCACTTATGCCCACTTCTCATAGACTCTCATTCCCCACATGCCTATCCCACCCCAGGAGTATACACCTTCATTGTCATGCTGCTAAACCTCCCTTGCCTTGGGCTTCAGCAATAGATCAGACCGAAATTATCCGAGCTCTAAGCAGCTATAGGACCCCTTCCAGAAGTTCTCACTTCCTTCGCGCACTCTCTCTCACTTGGAGAGAGTCGGTCACAGGCCTAGCAACCTGACTCTTCAACCACAATCACCTCCCTCACTTGGAGAGAGTGTTGCACACAGGTTTGATAACCTGCTTCTTTAGCTTCATTCCAACACAAGGAGGATAATAGTAAGGCTCATCAAGGAACAAATGACGACAACAAATCACACTCAACCAAGGGACTGCGTGGCCACAACAACCCATAGTTATAACACGCACGACATAGAAAATTACAGTATGCTTAGGTTTCACAAAAGACACGGCTCAGTCCATAGGTTCCCACTGGGTTCAGGATGCATGACTATGCAAAGGTCGAATAGGTTAGACAACGGATCAGTCCACGGGTTTTTCCCATTATTTTCAAGGTGCGCGACCAAAGAACAAAACACAGATGTCAAGTGCAGAGGAAAAATGGTTCTCGGGAAATATTCCAATGAACTCAAGTATGGAAGAATTGCAGAATGACTCAAGTGAAGGATGGAAGAATGACCCACAAACCCCCAACACAAATGATGCTTAATCTTTTAACTGTATGCGCCCAGGTCGACACTTGTCTTCCTAGAGCTGCATGCGGTCCCTTTTGCAAACATTCCTTTTCAAAGAACTTAGGACAACACTTGGTCAATTGTCTACCTCAGCCTTTAGGAAATAATAATAAATTATTATCCCCTTTAGAGGTTATCCCCCTAGCTTAGCCCCTAGGCCCACACACTTAGCCTCCTCCCTTACCCAACCTTGTGGAAGATTAGTGTGCCATCACTCTTTTTTCATGGTCGGTCATCACACAACGATGTTTATATTTTATTAATGATTTGCATAATTACATATAAAAAAATTAGGCTCTTGGCCTTTAACACCTAGGCTCTCTGGCCTAAATAACACATAAGCCCACTAACTTATATACACTTGGCTCACCAGCCTATAAACATGATTACAATACATAATATAACTGGGGCATGTCCTTAGGGTATTACAACCATAGGTGAAGATTAGGGGCTCATACTAGGGTGGATAACACCTGCCTTGAGAAGGTCTTGAACAATTTTCTCAATTTCATTTTTTGGGAAAAGGGGTGACGATAGGGACGTATATTGGGAGGAAGGATTTATGGGACAAGGGGAATGGAATGATCATGAACACCACGGGAAGGAGGAAGTCCCTAGGGAGTGGAAAAAACCACTTGATGTTTAGAGAGGATGGATTGGAGGTCCTGCGGCACAAAGGGTGTATCAATTGCTTGTATGGCATGGAGTTGGGTAATAATTCCAGAATGAACTTTTTTGAGCATCGTTTCCATGCGATGGGAACTAATGATCTCTGGGGAACTGATAGTGATGCCTTGGAACTTATATTGTTGGCCCTCCTGGTCGAATTGCATGGTTAATTCCTTAAAATCCATGAGAATGGGACCAAAGTCCTTATCCATTATGCAGCCAACATAATGTCACAACCACCCATGTCGATAGAAAACATATGATATTTCAAGTGGTATTCACCAATTTGGAGATGCACTTTTTCAAAACGCCCTCCACATTTCATGGACCCACCATGATTTGAAAATTATTGACTGCACAAATATAGAAATTAGTTTCTTGGGAAATACGATGATGAATAAAACTATGGGTGCTTCCACTATCCACAAGAATGATGACCTTCCTATGCTTGATGTAACCAATTAACTTGAGGGTTTGGAGAGTGGAGAAGCTATTGAGAGAATTTAGGGAAATGATTGGTTCTACTTCGGGAGGGTCTGAAGGAGGGGTTATGTTAGTGGGTTCAGGTAACATTGACACAAGGGGAGCCCAAACATCCTCTTCCGAAACATCCTATGAGTTGGCCATAAAAATATGTTGTTCCTTACACTCGTGTCCCGGAAAATATTTGTCATCACAATTATAACAAAGGCCTTTGAGTTGGCATTCAACCATTTTGGCCCTGGTCTATTTTCGGATATTTAGTGGAGTAGAAGGAGGAGTGGGAGTTACTGGTTCAGTGCGAGGAATAAAGGAGGGTTTTCAGTTTTGAGAAGAGACAACCTGTTGTGCTTCCTTAGCTCTTTTAGTAGCATCCACCCAACTTTGAGGCTGAGACACAAGGACATGAGCATGAATATCATCCTTGAGGCCACCGATAAAACATTCTCGGAAAAAATCATCAGACATGCCCTTTGTACAAAAATCCAGTCGCTCAAAAGAAACTATAAAGTATTCCACTATGCCATATTGTTTCAACTTTGTCAAACATCCTAAATGTTTGGTGTCAGTGTCAATGCATTCATCAAGCTCTACCACAAAGTGTGTTCAAGCCACATACCCTTGGTGGGAATTTTTTCTCCATTGCCACCATTGCCAACATTCTTGATCTAGATGGAGAACACCATACCAGAGTTTGGCCAACTCATCCGTAATGCCATATAAAGAGAAATAATGTTCCATTTGAGTTACCCAACCAGTGGGATCCGATCCATCAAATTTGGTCACATCCACACGTGGAAGGCGTAGGTCATGCTGAAAGTGACGGGGCTGAAAATTTTGGGAATGAGAGGAAGTTTCACCTTCGATATGAAAAGGTGGGTCAGATAAGGGAAGATATGTAGGGATAAGCAGCTTGGTGCATATCATCGTAGTGACAGATTCAAGATGGGTAGTAATGTCTTGTTTGAGTTCTACAATTGAGGCAGCATTGGAGGAATGCATCTTTTGATTGATGGTAGCAATATTGGCACTGAGTTTTCACACTTCTTGTTGGGTTTATGTGAAATTAGAGTGCAAGGTAGTGAAGTGAGCTTCCAAGTCTTGGCTACAGGTATGGGCCATTATGAAAAGGGAACACAAAAAGGGGAAGGTGGTACCACATAGAAAATGGGTTATGGGTGAAGTGTATCACAACGATTAGGGCGACGAGTTGAATCCAATGGGGTAAATCCCAAATAAGGGTGTTGGAAGGGGGTCGGGTCCACAAGATTTTTTTTTTCCTGAAAAATGATAGGTATGACTGCGATAAAGGCGAAGAGAGAAATCCAACGGAATAGGTCTCAAATAATGGTGCCAACAGGATCCAGACTCGTTTTTTTTTTAATCCTGCGGAGTTATACTCTAATCTGGAGAATACTGCAGTGATTAAATGCCCAAATGCTTAACATGAAGAAATGTGTAGTAATTTTGCAACTCAAATGCAAAAGACACAGTTGTGCCACAATAGATCTTGTCTGTTTTGTTTTTGTTTCCGTCCCAAGGGTTAGGTATTCAAGGGTTCTATAGACAAGGGTTTTCCCTGTGCTATATCTCTATGATATACATGTGGGGTGCAACAATTGTACTCGGCCCAATATCTTAGGGCACCAACTAAGGAGGCTAGACCATGCCCTTAGCTATACTACCCGACTACCCAGGTACTAGAGAGTATTTTCCCGAGTGTTGTTCTCGGTGGAACTATAGCAGTCAAGTGGCCAATCGATTTATCTATGGAGGGATTCATGAGATCTATGGCGATCCGTATACATGTGTTTTCTGATGCGCTACCACTCAAAGGAATACCAACATGGGTTGCAAGGGTGGCCAACGAATGTGCGCTTAAGTACCACTTGTATTTCCTGCGTGTATGAATCCCCGACCATGAGTTTATGCATGTAACGACAGATCTCTGTAGCTTAAAGATGCCAAAATACATCTCTACCCTGAAAAACATTAACCCACAATTTTCTATTGAGGAAGGTGCTTTGATACCACTTGTAATATTCCAGATATAAAAAAGTATGCATAACATAAATAAATAGCTATAAATGGTAGACAAACAACAATATAATGAGAACAACACCACAATAATACCAAAATGATACCAGAATAATACCAGAAAGAGAACTTTGATTACTGAGAGCAATGTTCACTTACCTCTTCGAGGGGGAAACCTCCAACAAAGAAGATCTCCATTACAATAATATCCAAGACAAAAGTTCTCATACCCTCGACTCGTATTTATACTAAATATGTCTATCAAAAGAACCTTCTAGAGGAAGATCCTTCTAGAAGCGAAATCTTTTATTAGGTCTTCTTACATTGGACTTATTCTTCCTTATTGCTAGGCCTTATTAATATTGACCTTTATTACATGGAAATATATTATTATACCTACGTGAGGGGTTAGGTCCCTAACAATGCACCATGCAAAATTGTTGGAATGGGAGAGGTAAAAATAAAGTAAAGCAATGGAAACCAATGGTTGTTGAAAGAGGTAAGACATGTTCCATATCCAAGGAAAAATCTAATTTCAACATGGCAGTTGGAAAGTGAAGGTTGTATATCCATATTTACATATAAGGTGTGGAAGGTCACCAAAGGATCATTGGTGATAGCAAAAGGAGAGAAGGTAGGTACATTGTATTTATGTACTGGTGATATTGAATATTCTATCTCTTTAGCTTCTACAGGAGTGTATACAACATTGTGGCATCATAGGATTGGACACATGAGTGAGAAGGGGACGCAAATACTTTACAATTTTTTTTTTTTTCCAGATCTTAAACAAATTGATTTGGATTTCCGTGAGAATTATGTTTATGGAAAACATAAGAGAGTCATATTTCTCAGAGTCAGAGAAGAAAATAAGAGTGAAAGGTTAGATCTTGTGTATACATATGTATGGGGACCAACTCAGGTATCATCTCTTGGTGGCTCTCATTATTATGTTACTTTTATTGATGATGCAACTAGAAAAACTTGGGTATATTGCATTCGACAAAAATCTGATGTTTTTGATACTTTTAAGAAATGGAAAGTTTTGGTTGAGAATGAGATAGGAAAGGTTGAAGTGTCTCAGATCAAACAATGGAGGTGAATATTGCAGCAAGGAGTTTGATGATTACTGTTCATATCATGGGATTCATAGAGAGAAGACAGTTCCAGGAGCAGAACAGGAAAATGGTGTGTCAGAAAGGATGAACAAAACAATCATGGAGAGTGCAAGGAGTATGAGATTGCATGCTGGTCTGCCCTTCCAGTTATGGGCAAATGTTGTAGATACTGCTGTTTACTTAATAAGCATATGACCTTCAAGCTCTTTGGATGGTAGAATTCCAGAGGAGGAATGGACATGTAAACATGTAAACAATTATTTTTTGAATACTTTCAGTTGTGAAGCATTTGTCCATATTGATAAGGAAAATAGAACAAAGCTTGAGGAAAAATCCAAGAAGTGTACCTTTATTGGATACAATGTTAATGATTTTGGTTATCGCTTATGAGATTATGAAAATAGAAAAATCATTAGGAGTAGAGATGTCATATTCAATGAAAAGGTCATGTACAAAGATCAATTGCAGGGAAAGATACAAGAAAAATAAAAACCATAATACACAGTGCTTGATGAGATCACTGAAAAAGAAATTCCAAAGGAACTAGAAAATCAAAATGTACAACAACAGGAACAACATGTACCTCAAACTCCTGCAAGTGTTGTTAGAAGATCTACTAGGTTAAGTAGACCCCCTGAATGATACTATCCTTCATTGTATTATTTATTGTTGACTGATTCTGGTGAACCAGAATGCTATGAAGAGGCAATGCAGGTAGACACCAAAAAGAAGTGGGAGCAAGGTGTGAAAGAGGAAATGGATTCCTTGGTAAATAACCAGACTTTGGATTTGGTTCAGTTTCCTGTAGGAAAAAGAGCGTTACATAATAAATGGGTTTACAATTTGAAGGAAGAAGATGGAGGTAACAAGAGGTACAAGGCTAGACTTGTTGTAAAGGGTTTTGCACAAAAGAAAGGTATAGATTTTGATGAAATATTTTCTCCCGTTGTTAAAATTACTTCAATTAGGACTATTTTAAGTCTTGTGGTAGTAGAATATTTGCATCTTGAACATTTAGATGTAAAACAACTTTTCTCCATGGGGATTTGGAGGAAGAGATTTATATGCAACAACCACATGGGTATGAGGTCAAAGGGAAGGAGAATTTGGTATGCAGATTGAAGAAGATCTTGTATGGCCTAAAGCAAGCTCCAAGGCAGTGGTATTTGAAGTTTGACAAGTCTATGATAGAACAAGGTTATAGTAGATGTCTTTCTAATCACTGTGTTTATTTTAAAAGGATAGAAAATGGAAGCTATATTATCTTTCTATTGAATGTAGATGACATGCTTGTTGCAGGGTCTAATATGTAGGATATAAATGTGCTCAATAAGAAATTAACTAATTCATTTGCGATGAAGGATTTGGGTGTTGCAAAGAAAATCCTTGGTATTAGAATAACAAGAGACAGAAAAAATCACAAATTGACATTGTCTTAGGGTGAGTACATAGAGAAGGTGTTGGAGAGGTTTATAATGAAGAATGCAAAAATAGTTAGTACACCTTTGGCCATCCATTTAAAATTAACTAAGGAAATGTTTCCCAAGACACAGGAGGAGATAGAATACATGTCCAAGGTCCCTTATTCATAAACAATTTGCAGTTTAATGTATGCGATGGTTTGCACAAGACCAAATATTTCACATGCATTGGGAGTTATGAGCAGGTATGCGAACAATCCAGGTAAAGAACATTGGGAGGCAGTAAAGTGGATTCTCAAGTATTTGAAAGAGACTGCTACTCATGCATTATGTTTTGGAGGTTCAAACACTGTTGTATAGGGATATGTTGATTCAGATATGACAGGTGATAACGATAGCATGAGGAACACCACAAGGTATGCTTTTACTATAGGTGGAACAACAATAATTTGGATTTCAAAACTGCAAAAGGTTGTTGCACTTTCAACAATAGAGGTAGAGTATGTTGCTGCTACAGAGGCTAGTAAAGAGATGATTTGGTTACAGAGGTTTATGGAGGAAATGGGAAAGAAGAAGAAGAATAGTAGGTTGTACTGTGGAAGTGAGAGTGCCATTCATCTTGCAAAAAACTCAACCTTCCATTGGAATACTAAGCATATATAGCTCAGGTGCCATTTCATACGATCCATCTTGGAAGATGAACATTTGAAGTTGGAAAAGATACACACTAGACATAATCCTACATACATGTTAAAAAAGGGAGTAACCAGGGAGAAACTGATTTCCTACTCAGTTTCAGTTGGTCTTCATGAATGAATGTGAAGATGAGAATTTTTCCAGGTCCAAGAAGGATCATAGCCCAACATATACAACAATGATGGAGTTGTTGAGATCAGTCTCCAAGTGGGAGATTGTTGGTTGTGGAGCCTGATTATCTTCCTAATTCAAAGGTATTTGTTTTCATCCGTGTTTATACCCCATGAAGAATTTACACCTTGGAAGAATGTACACTCCTCCATGCGAGGGAGTGTAGAGGGGGGTTATGTTAGGGTTTTTTTCCCTAGAATACAACCCTCTTTTATGAGGGAAATGTATTGCGGCTATGCATCATTGTGAATATTGTATTCTAAGAGAGGAGACTGTGAGAAAAAGAAGAGGAAGTTACAACATGTGTGCTATAGGTTGTATCCATTCATTTACTAGATAATAATAAAGGACATACCTAGAAATTTCTCTGGTGGACGTAGCCCACACTGGTGAACCATGTATATCTATGTCTCAATTGTATTGTGTATCTTTTGTGTTTTATTTCCTCATTTTTTTTTTTATTTTGTTGCTTCACGATCCTGTTTTTCTAACAGGAGAACCCTGTGTTCCATGACAAGTCGAAGCACATAGAAATCCGATATCACTACATTATTGATATGGTGCAGAGAGGAGATGTAAAGCTCCAATATGTTGGCACAGATGAGCAGGTTGCAAATATGTTGACCAAGCCTCTGTCTCATGTAAAATTTGAATACTTTTGAGACAAGCTTGGTATAGTCTGAAAGGACCTCCCTCGAAAGGGGGAGTTATGCTGATGATACTATGATATCCTGACCAACAACAGATAGCTCAGTTAGGATTTTATATGCTAGGGGACTGATCGTCGTTGGACAAATCCTAAAGGTCCAGTAAGAACAATCTATCAAAATACCTATGCATGTATATGCCAGTTGTGGTCAGTAGTGGTAGCTCTGTTAGGATTTTATATCCCAAGGAATCTTATGATTCCTGGGCATATCCTGAAGGTTCGGTAAGGACACTTTGTTAGAGTACCACGTGGTAGCTCTGTTAGGATTTTATATCCTAGGGAATCTTTTGATTCCTGTGTAGATCCCAAAGGTCCAGTAAGGACGGTCTGTCAGAGTACCAAAAAATATTGTTGTTTCACGTGCCTCATTCTGTTTCTATATGATGATGATGTTGTTATCTCAACATCGTGCTGATGATGTTGTTGTTTTAACCTCATGCTATTGTTGATGATGATGTATCAGCCTCGTGCTATTGTTGATGATGATGTATCAACCTCGTCCTATTGTTGATGATGTTGTACTAACCTCATGCTATTAAGGATGGTGTTGATGATGTTATTGCCTTAGAATTATGCTAATCGATGTTGATGTAGATGATGATGATGCTATTCCATCTCCATGCTATGAACGATGATGTTTCTTCCCTCTCTCTCTCTCTCCTGATGATGTTGTATTGGGCTATGTCAGTAGAATACCCTTCTTGTTAAGGGGGAGTGCTGAAATATTTTAACTGCGAAGAATATTCTAATTATAATTGAGTTATTATTTTATAGATCAAATCCCTTTTTGTGGATTGATCATGTCGGGACTTATGTATGACCAAATCCCCTTTTGTGGATTGGTCAAACCATATTCATATGGTAGTTTTTGAGAAGTCGGACCCTAGGGTTTATTAAAGTGGTTTTAGACACCATTGGAAGAAGTCATCCCTGCTTGGTGAAAAGACATAACCCTAGTGCCCCTCAGCTAGTATAAATAAGAGAGGATGGCACCTCATTCACTCACTCACTTAAGTAACTCATCTAGTGTGAACGTTTTGAAGGAAGCTGCAGTTAGAAGAAGGAGGAGAGAGAGGCACATGCTTAGTATTGGATATTCTTGGTGGTTTGGTCTTTAGTCTTGGAATTGTATTGGTAATCTATTTTTGAGGAAGTTTTTGCTGGGTTTTCTCCCCCATGAGGGTTTCCCATGATAAATTCCATGTACCTTGTGATTGTGTTTCTTTCAATGATCCTACTTATGCTATTATTGTGTAATAAATTGAAAAGAACTTAATAACAACTCTAAATTTAACAAGAGGACATGATGATATCATGGCCACATCATCTACTACATAGTGCCACATGTTTTATTGTAATTGGGCCATGTGTTAGTAGAAGATTCAACCATGCAAGTACCGGTATATCAGATACCAAAAGAATGAAGGAGCATGGTTAGATGAAGGACCCATGTGCCCGATGCATTGATAGTCTTGATATGTAGAGAATAGATCAATGGTTGAGATTCATCAGAGGAATAGATTAGACGATTGCAAAGTGTTAGAGTCATGTTGCGTGTTTGGTGGCCAATGATTAAAGATCGACAATGGAGATCAAACCACATGGAGAAATCACAGACCTAGAATGGATTAAATCCTGATCATTGATCAACGAGAAGGATCAAATATTGATATTGGATCGAAGTACCAATGCATGGTTGAAGGAACGGTATCCCAGTAATCCTGGTAGCAGGGTGAGCTCGGTAGACTCGCTGGTCTCGATGCACGGGGAGATCGACGACATACATTGGTTCTATAACTGATCGGATGACTGCTGAGCATTGATGTCGTATTGCTTGGAAGAAAACAAGATCGATGGTTGAAATTGAACAAAGGACCTGATTTGACGACTGTTAAGTGTTGAGGGGTGCACTATGTGTTTGAAGCCCCGATGGTCCCGATCAACCGATGAACATAATGAGATCAATGATTGAGATTTGATTGAGGAGTTTGATCTGACGGTGGCTGAACGATCAATGTTAAAGGCATGAGTTTGGAGTCTTAGTGAGCCAATGACTTGGTGAACCCGATGGTCCTGATGTGCAGTGAACCAATCAAGCCTGCATATAGATGGTCGAAGTTTGATTGAGGACCAGATATGATGGTGGATGGAAAATGTATTCTATGTTGTGAGTAGATCGTGTGTGAAATCAAGGGGGTTGGGACCAGTCTTTGATGAATTGTTGCAACTCGATTTTAAGAAAGAATTCAAAGGGTTTGGAGATAATACCATGAGCTTGATTTTTATGTGTTCAAATAATTGAGCATATGGGATCTATAAATAATGAAGCTCGAAATCATTTGTGTGTTGAAATATTAAGAGAGAAAGTGTGTATACAAATCGTGGAAGAGAATATTCGAGGCTCTGAGGTGTGAGGATGCTAGAGAATGGAAGAGAAGATAATGTGATGGACTAAGGGTGGCTGGGAGGTGAAAGGTATAAAGAATTTTTGAATTCATGCAGAATGTGAAATGGTGGAAAGTACCATGACAACAAAGACAAAACAACATATTTGTACAGGTGAAGGAAGGAAATAAATGTTTTGGGAAGTGCTAATAGTTTGAGGAGATTGGTGTCTCCTACAAGTTGGTTCCTGCAAACATTACAACTATAGGTTGGTGCCTACAGGTATTGTAGAGTTGGTACTTATCCAAGGGGATTGGTTTCTCCTGTAGGTTGGTGCCTACAAATATTAATGTTGTAGGTTGCTGCCCAGAGGCAGTGTTGAGTTGGTCCTCAGCCAAGGGGATTGGTATCTCCTGCCTACAAACATTGTTTCTTAGTTGGTGCTTAGGAAAGGATATTGGTGTCTCCTACATGTTGGTGTCTGCAAGCATTGTGACAATAGGTTGGTTCCTACATGATCTTATAAAAGAATTGTTTTGTGGTTTTCTCCCATTTGGGTTTCCATGTTAAATCTTTGTGTACTATGGATTGCATGGTTGTGTATTTATCATTAATTTCTTATGGATGGTAAAGTAATAAATTGATCAATATTGTAAGAAAAGAAAACAGTCCTATACTGATTCACCCCCCCTCTCAGTATAAGTTATTATGCCAACAATTGGTATCAGAGCCAGGTTCCTTCATAACATTCTAACCACTGGAAGGTGAGTCCCTGCAACATAAATGGATAAAGATGAAGGTTATATACAAACAAAGCTCCAATGTTTCATGGATAAAACTATGATTTCTGAAGCATAAGAATGAAAACTTATTTGAAGGAACTTGGGTATGATGTCTAAAGTGCAGTTGAGAATGGTTACACAACTCCAACAACTCCACCTGTAGATACAGATGAACATAATATCAGTTATTATGATTCTAAGGATACGAGTACAATCCAATGTGGTGTGGAAGAATCATATTTTTTCAAAGTCATGCATTGTGCTTTAACAAAATATGTGGGAAAATATATAGAAAATATATGAAGGAGACAACAAATACAATAAGGGAAAATTACAAACCCATAGAGGACAATTTGAGACCCATAAGATGAATGAAGAAGAAAATATTGCATCCTATTTTGTTCATGTGGATGATATTGTGAAAACTATAAGAAGATTGGATGAATATGTTAAATAAACCATCATTGTGCAAAAAGTGCTTATTTCACTTCCCCCAAGATTCAATCCCAAGATATCTTCCATTGAATAAATATACGACCTAGAAAATATGACAATGGATGAGTTTCATGGAATCCTTACTACATATGAGATCAAGATAGAATATGATAATCCAACAAAGCCATCAAGGAAGGAATAAGCCTTCAAGGAATCAAAGAAGACAAAGACAAAAGAGTACAAAACAAATGATATCTTAGACTCTGAATTAGGTGCTGAAGAAACTAACTTTGTCAGAAAACTCAAGAGAAGATCATACAAATACAAAGGTAAGCTTCCCTTTAAATTTTTTAACTGTGGATAAGTAGGTGACTTTGTTGATAAATTTCCTTATGCAAATACTAGAAATAACAATGAAAAATAAGATTCTAATTTCAAAAATTACAAGAAGGACAAGTTTGAAAAAGTGGAGAAAGTTCTACATATGAAAGAATAATATATATACCAATGAGGACAACATCTCTTCAGATGACAGTGGAAGAGAAACATAAGAGACTCTCTTCATGGGTCTAGAAACTCAGACATATGTTCTAGAGAATAGAGACATAGACTCAATAGAAGAAGACAATCTTGGGATTGATGTAGAAGTGGATCTCGAAAGAGAGCTCATATGTTCTCTAGAAGAAATAGATAGACTCAAAGAAAATAATAGAAAACAGAAAAAGGAATTGTAGAAATATGAAGAGGAGGAACATGATGTTGAAGAAACAAAGAATACAATTATCATATTGAAGACTCAATTAGAAGATGAAAAGAGGATAGAAGAAGTGGTGAAAAGTCAGTTGAAAGTGAAGGAAGAAAATTGTGAGAAGCTAAAGATTGAAATCGTTTCCTTAAGAAAGGAAATAGAGAAAACAACTGATCATTTTAATAGAACCTTAAAGTTTTGAAAGAGTACAAAATTATTAGATAATATTCTCTGTCATCAAAGAACACCATTTATCACGATATGTCTCATTTATGACTACAATCAGATAACTCTTGAAGAAGATGCAATCCCGAAGTCACCAAAAAAGAAAGTTTAAGAGAAGCATGAAAGCTATGCAAATGATCTTAAAGGTTCCAATCATAGTGAAGACAACACCAAGGAAAAAAATCATGGCCAACAAAAGACTGTTTTTTCACTCAATAAATATAAGAACGAGTTTATAAGAGATTCTTCATTAAGAAGAGCCCTCACAACTAGGTATTGTTATCGCACGGTTTGTAGGAAGGGTTTAAGTAGCTTGAGTCAAGGCTTAAAACCGGCGTAACAGGAGCTTCCCCACCCACTGTCACCTCGATGGGGAGCTCTTTCTATTTAGGATGGATAGTCCAAGGGAGACGTCCCTAAGAAATCTGGCTTAATGAAGGGCTAAAGGTATAATGGATCAAAGTCAAAGAATCCCTTTCACAGATTACTGCCAGAGAGGAAATAGTCAAGAAGAATGTCTTCCACTGGATGGCACCTGTTTTGCGAGACAAGACAAAGAAAACTAGAATATGTGCTTGCAGTGGGTTAGTACTTCACAATATCAATGACTATCCTCCAATACATATATGAGCAATGATGAGATATAATTATTGACGAAGTCAATGATTATCAAACAAAGACAAATAGCTTATATTACTTCTTCAATAAGTACACCAAAAGATAAGAGCATTCAATGTGAAAATTAGATCCTTATCATATCACAATGCTACAAATATCAAAATCTGCTCATAAGTAGATATTGTTGCTGCGTCACAATTCAGAAAATAGGTGACGTCAGCCCTATATTTGCTTAGAAAAATAAGTGGACGTTATGATTAATAGGCCAATGAAAGGTTTAAAACTTAGATGTCTATCAAAGGATGACCAAAGCACAATGTTTCTGCACTAAATAAAGTCTGAAATAAAGCTTGCTGTCATCATAAATACTGCTGCTGTCACTATGATGTCAGCCCTAATGATAGATCAAAAAAAAGGTAGACAATGAATAGGACGTTTTGTTAAAGAAACTTATGGATGCAGTCAACTACTCAAAATCTATCAAAGGAGATGACAAATGTCACAATGTTGCAGGCATGAACAAGAGTTCAAAGGATGTGACGTCACCTATACAAATTCTGTTGTAGGGTTAGCTAGCCAAAAAGTGACGTTTTGACAAATTCAACCAATGTAATTGCATAAAACCTCTATGGCTATGAAGAGATAACTCAGCCGCACCTTTTTATCCAAGCAAAGATTTAATTAGGGCAAAACGTTATCAGCATTAGGGTTAGTTCAAGTCGCT
>ML806180.1:190029-207256 GCA_009831015.1 Picea engelmannii
ATTGGTCAACCAAACTTCAAGGTTATTTCGATATTGATTGATCTCATCAGTGGCTTCCCTATAAAGGAAAATCCAATCAAATTTGGGTTAACAATGAAGCACACATGAAGCACACAGTGACATAATTGGAGGGTAAAAACGAGCCCAAAAGCTTTTCTCATTCCTTCTTGGGAAATTATATTTTCAAAACTGATTATGGTTGTTACGAAGCTTAGACCTATGAAATACCATCAGAACTACAATCAGGCCTCCACCCACGAATTACATAATGGTGCCTATCCAGTACTAACTAACTTAGGATATAGTTTGACTAACAAGACTAAAATTCTTGATCTCTGGACCATGTTCTTCGACGGCTCTAAAACACAAGATGGAGCCGGCATAGGATGTGTCCTAATTGACCCCATCCAAGAAAAAATGCTCATATCATGTCCTCTAGAGTTTGAATGTACAAACAACACTGGTGAATATGAAGCCTTAGTGTAAGGCCTTGAAAATGCCATTAAATTCAAGGTAAAATACCTTAAAGTGTTTGGTGATTATGAGATCATTGTTTGATAGTTAATAAATTTTATTCACTTCCTGTCTCCACATATAAAATCCTACCATCAAGAGGTATATAATATTCTTTATTGATTTGATGCATTTAATATTAATTCTATACCTCGTGATCAAAATACAGATGAAACTATTTTGGCCAATGTTGCATATAGAGTTATGCCTCCTGACGATGTTTTTTCGATTGAAATGATGCTTAGGCCATCTGTACCTGAAAATGCCATGAGTTGGAGAGTTTTCGATAATGATTCTCAAATTATCAACTTTCTGACTAGTTCATACATGTTCCAAGATTCATTAATTGATGATGAGGTACATCAACAAGAGTTTCCTAATTATCGAGAAAGAACTGATAAGGTGAAGACAAATTGTGTTCCAAAGAACATTCTGACTCTTGAAAAGTTATTTCATTTACAATCCAAGTTCAGGAGGCCAACCAATTCGAAGACCAACAACTCCACTATGATGCATTTCTTGGTCAATCTAGGAACATCTGAACAACCTAAGTATGTTAACCTAGGCACCTGCTCTTCATATTCAAAAACACACACTTTCACATAATTATTCAAGAAGTATCGAGATGTTCTTTCCTAGACATATGACAACTTGAAGATGTATCATACATGAATTATACAACATGTGGAGGCTTGCCAATCCGAATACCAACAACTCCACTATGATGCATTTTTTTGTCAATCTGGGAACATATTAACAACCTAAGTATGTTAACCCGGGCACCTACTCTTCAAATTAAAAAAAACACACTTTCATAGAATTATTCAAGAAGTATCGAGATGTTTTTCCTAGACATATGACGACTTGAAGATGTATGATACGCGAATTATACAACATGTGGTTCCCATAAAAGAAGGGATCAATCCGTTTTAGCAGAAGCTTAGAAATACACATTCGACTCTTGAACCTCTGATACAAAATGAAATCAAGAAGCTATTATATTCTTGAATCATTTTCAAAGTGAGACATTCGACTTGGGTATCTAATATGGTTCCCGTAAGGAAAAATCCGAGAGAAATAGGAATTTGTATAGATTTACAGAATCTAAATTGTGCTTCCAACAAAGATAAATATCCAGTTCCCCCAATGGAACAAATCCTACAAATTGTCTCCAGGTCTCAACTATTATCTCTATTAGATGGATTTTTGGGATACAATCAGGGTCTTTTGGTAGAACCAGACCGATTAAAGACCACTTTCCATACTAAATGGGGAACTTATGCTTATAGAAGAATTCCCTTTGGTCTTATGAACGTAGGAGCTAACTTTCAGAGGGCGATGGAATTTTATTTCAAAGGATTAATTGGTCAAAGCATGGCGGTTTACCTTGACAAATTCATCGTTTATTCTAAAAAAGAGAAGACCACCCAAAACATCTGAAGCAAATTTTCGAACGTTGCAGAAAATATGGAATTTCGCTTAATCCCAAGAAAACTGTATTCACTTTTTCAGAAGGAATTTTATTGGAACACATTATTTCTATAGGAGGGATTTTGGTGGACCCAGAGAGAACCAAATCCATTCTACAAATTTATCCACCGCACAGTAAGAGGTTCATGAAATATTTTTTCAATAGAATCAATTTCGTAAGAAGATTCGTTCCAGATTTTGCTAAAATTGTAAAACCTTTGAAAAAAATGATTTAAAAGGATGTGAAATTCAAATGGACACCATTGGAGAAGGAAGCATTCACAAACATTAAAAATGCTATAGCCAACGCACAATCTCTTCGGAGTCCTGATTTTTCCAAAGATTTCCTGCTATATATATTTGTGTCCGATCATTCGCTAGTAGCAGTGCTCACGCAAAAGGATGAACATGGAGATGAATACCTTGTCACGTTTATGAGCACTGGGTTGCAAGGTACTAAACTAAATTATCCTTTGGTGTAAAAGCAAGCCTTCACTATTCATAAATCAATAAAGTAGTTCAAACCTTATATACTAAAAAATCACACTAAAGCCATTGTCCCACACCCATAAGTGACTTCCATGTTCGTTCAAAAGGAATTGGGTGAGAGACAAGGGAATTGGATGAAAACTCTACAAGAGTATGAACTCAAATTCAAACCAGCTAACATTGTGAAAGATCGAGACTTGTGTACATTAGTGACACAAGGAACTGACATTGAAGAACAAGAGGAGGATGGTTGGCAAGATGAACCGATAATGTACACTCAGTAGGTTCCATATGTTCCAGTCATTGAAGGATCATGTTACAATGATCTTAAATATTATCTGTAGCATGGAACTACTCCAAACCATCTCAATGCTAAGAAAAAAAGAGAGTTGCAATTGAAATATTTACAGTATCAATTATTACATGACCTCTTGTTCAGAAAGAATTACGATATATAGTGTTACTCAGATTCCTTGAAAGACAAGATGTTGATAAGGTCCTAAAATATATGCATGATGGACTAGGTGGTGATCATTTTGCATGAGACACGACAACTCAAAAAATGATGAGAGCATGATACTACTCGCTCACCCTCTTCAAGGATGCTCATGCGTACTCGAGCAGCCGTGAAGCATGTCAAAAAGTTGCGGGGAGGGAATGAAAAGTTTCTCTTCCTCTTGAACTTGTAGCAGTGGAGGAACCCTTCGAGCAATGGGGCATAGATATCATTGGTGAGATAAATCCTCATCCGTCTAAACAACACAAGTATATTCTAACTTCAATTGATTATTTCACACGTTGGATTGAAGAAATACCTTTAGTTAAAGTGAATGAGGAAGTAGTAATAAATTTTATTGAGAGACTCATTATCATGAGGTTTGGTATTCCTAACTCTTTAGTATTTGATAATTCTAATCACTTCTCATCTTTGAAATCACCTGCATATGCATTGGAAAAGGGAATTATTTTTAAATATCCATCCAATTACTATCCCCATGGAAATGGCCTGGCAGAATCCACAAACAAAAAAAATCATTTGTATCCTTAAACGAATAGTGGTTAATCACCAGAGAAATTGACACAATGCATTACAAAATGCTCTTTGGGTGGATCATGTCACTCCCAAATCATCCATCGACACATCACCTTACTTTCCTCTGTATGGAAAAGAATTCATTTTACCTTCGAACATTTACCTACCTTCCCTCCAACTTACATAACAGTCTCGAGGCAGAGAATTCCATGTCATCCAAATTTGTATCAATACCTTGTTGAACCTTGAGGAAATACGTGAAAAAACCAAAACCAAGTTTGAAGCTCACCAACAAACAGTAAAATGTTGGTTTGATAAGAAATCTACAAGTGAGAAAGAGTTCCAAGTTGGGGACTTAGTCCTAAAATGGGACAAGCCACATGAAGATAAAGGAAAACACTCAAAATTTTAACATCTTTGGCTTGGTCCCTACCTTATCAAAGAAAAAATTGGCCAAGGTACTTTTCGATTACAAAAGCTTCAAGGAGAAGTCGACTCTCTCCCTGTAAATGGCCATGTCCTGAAACATTATATCAGTTAGTTGTTGAGGCTGATGGTCACTTGTATATAAATAAACCATGATTTTGTTTCTTTAGTTAGGTTGGTTTTTTCTGATCTATTTGATTACTAGCAATTTTTTTCTTTGTCCTTCTTGATGATTTCCCTTGTGATTTTGGAGTTCTCACAACTTAAATCAAGTCACATGTTTAAACATAGCAAATTTGGTACATAGAGCCTAAACACCTATGTGTTATGCTGTCAATTCTACTTCTCTCCCTAGACATGCAATCCCTTTACGCACTATGACAAGTCAATATCTGGTGGAGGAACATAATGTGTCAATACAAAGAGACATTGGGAAAATAGAGCTACAAGAGACTACACTAAACAATAGATTGCTACGTTAAAATGAGCTAAACGAAATGGTATAGATGAAATATTCGTAGTAGGTTAGGAATCACAACTCAAGAAGTTTTCTCATCTATAATCAAGTTAGAAAATCTCACCATCACAGGTGTCATCCCAAGTTCCTTTAAAGGTTAATTGGAATCCCCCTATCCACCTATATCTCTAAATAAAAGAGAATCAAATAATATAATAGGTA
Source organism: Picea engelmannii (assembly GCA_009831015.1). Lineage (NCBI taxonomy): Eukaryota > Viridiplantae > Streptophyta > Pinopsida > Pinales > Pinaceae > Picea > Picea engelmannii. The sequence goes on from ML806180.1 coordinate 194,640, forward strand.
AAGGATTGGGGAAAGGATTTCTAGATCACATGGGACATGCAAGTATCTCTGTCGGGGATATGGATGCTCGCTAGCAATAGAGAAAGTCTTATGACTGTTAGGACCCAGAAATGTCCCTTTTTCACTACATCTTTTTCCCATTCAACCTTCTCATTCCTAACCTAAATGACTATTATAATGAGTACTAAGACCCTTTTTCCCAAGGTATGAACTATTCATCTCGCTTTTATATTTTAATTTACTTAGCATGTTTGATTGGTAACGTTCACATATTTTACCCATGAAATTATTTAACTAATGATCAAAATGCTTAGAACAACCCACTTCAAGAAATTTATTGCTGTTATAGCTATGAGACAATATTGGAAGTTGTTACATGACTGCTGTAATGGATGCCACCAATCCTGGAAGCTGTTACACGAATACTGCAACAGAAGCCCGTCAATCCTGGAAGCTGTTACAACAGATGCCACCCATCTTGTTGTTATACAACTGCTGCAACACCTTCTGATTATATATGCTGGCTCACGATGTTGATCAAGGGGAGTTAAAGATTTTGTATTAATGATATCAAACGAATAGCTTGAGAATCGAGGATATTCTCAAGACTGTTCTGATTATGTTCTACTGAATGACTCTGACTTTAAATAGTAGAGATTTGGTAATGACCTGGGAGAGTTTTTACTGGAGAAAGAAAAGTAACGCTTATTGTACATGAAAATTTTTGGCAATTGAATGAAAGAGTGGATTGAATTCCTTTAGTAGACTGTAACCTATTTCTTTGAGTGGATTCAGTGAGAAGGAAAGGGCCCACCTTCCTCACCGATTCCCCTCCATTTTGAATTCTAGATTAGTTGTTTTAAATGCGAATGATTTAACTGTTAGACATTTCTAGAATACAACTGCTATTACAGTTTAGTTTCTTCTTGTTAGTTGCGCATAAACTTGTCTCATGAGAATTAGAAGTCGATTGTTGAAAATTACTGGAGAACTGCTTTCCCTTTTTCTGCATTAGGTTAAAATCTTGTTTCTGAGAAATAAAAGTGTGAAATACCTTCTTGCAACAAGTAGATTTCCTTTCTACAAATAGTATAGAACTTCTTCCTGCAAAAGTAAATTAGAAAGTTAGATTAGAGTAGGCAATCCAGGGTTCTTATACATTCATCAGTTTAGATTGCAATTATGATTTCAAATCTGTAGAACTCCAGTTGTATCAACACAACTGTGTTAGTGATAATGTTTTTTTTTTTTTAAACCTCCCTACTACAATTAGATTAGAGATTCTTTCATAATCTAGCATAGACTGTGCACAATTATCTTGAAATAACAGACTTCCCTAGGTTGACAATTTATATTGAACACTTTGATTTTCTATTCAATTAGACAATTAAAGTGCCCAACATTTTGGCGTCGTTGCCGGGGAAGATAATTATAGATTTTGGTAAGCACATTAGTTTTCTTTCTTAGGAATGAATAGTTTTCATGTATCATGAAACGCGAGAACGAGTCCCCCAAAATACTAACCTTACAGGTACCAGAGGATGTGGAGGAAGAAATCATAACATACTGGGGAGACAAACCATTGTTGATGATATTATAGCCAGAGCAGATTCTTCTTCGGGATCTATTTTTTGCCCTGCAAATCCTTTAAGAAGACGTGATCCGCAGTCAGCAGAAATACTCCTTCTCGAAACATCGTTCTCATCAAGGGCTGAAGATGAAGCTGAAGATTTGTCACCAACAAATCAGCAAGCAACACTGGAGAACATTGAAGATCAAGGAAGTATAGCCTGGAACATGGAAAATCTAGAAGAATCTTTTTATCAGATCAACGGTCAGATAGTCACTAAAGAAGAGTGGGACGTTGTTTGTATTGAGTGGAGAGAAAGAGAACATATGGAGAATCAAGGGGATAATGAAGAAGTGATCCACCAAGAGAATCCAAAGAACAACGAGGATCAGGTAAACAATGAAAATACTATCTCTACCCTGTTTTTTCCTATTTCTAATGTTCCCACACGAGGGATGGATCCTATGAAAAACATACCCCTCTCAACTCTCCCAATTTTTCATGGATTATCTACTGAAAATCCAGATGAGTTTCTGTTTGAATTTGACATTTTGTGTAGAAGCTATGACTACACTACCACTGCACAGAAGCTTAAACTGTTTCCAGCTACATTAAAGGGTAATGCATTAAGATGGTTCATGAGCCTTGGAGGAGAAAACATTTCAACATGGGTACAAATGAGGCAGCTTTTCCTGAACAAATAACAAGACTACTATCGAACAAGGGAACAAAGAGAGCAACTATTCAAGATGTCACAGAAGGAGGACGAGACCCTTGAAGACTTTGTGGAGTGAATCCAATATAATCTACAAAGGTCTGGACATCCGGATGTGAGTAAGGACATTATGAAAACCATTTTGGTAAAAGGAGTTATAGAAGATTGTTTAGATATGCTGAATATTCTTGGCAAGGGAGATATATCTAAGGAATCCTATGAGGACATTGTAGATTTTTGCAAAATATGTTCTCGAGGATCTACAAGGAATAAGTCAGCTACTAAGGATACCACTTTTTCAAGGGTAAAAAAATCAGCCAATGAAGGAGCAACAAGAGCAGAAATAGGTAATCTGTTAGAAAATTTCAAAACAGAGATGATTAACTCTTTTGCCTCACAAATGGATACTTTGCAGGTCAAACAGAAACAAGTAGAATCAGAGCAAGCATTGTGCATTTTATGTCCGAATTGCAGAAAGAAACATCCACCAAGGGAGTGCCCATTGAACAGTGTCTAGGTATGCCTTATTTGTGAATTAGACCATGCCACTGACCAATGTCCCTCTCTACCAGGTGCAAAATCATTAATGAAGGCAACTAATGAGGAAGAAAAGGCTGTCTATCTAATAACACAAAGAAGACAATGGCAGCCAAGAGGTCAAGGTATGGAATCTCAATTCTCTCCTCCAACATTTAATTATTGGAACAATCAACTACCATATGGCTAGACGAATGCCCCCCCTCCAAATCAAATGCCACCCTCTTATCAAGATCCCAATGCATGGTCACCTATGCCCCAACAACATAATCACTATGGGCAATGGAACCCATATGGGAGAGACCCTCAACAACAACTCAGTTATCAAAGACATCACCAACCGAACCCCTATCAACAATAGTTCCAACCCCCGTACCTGTAGCAACAACTGCAATTGCCTCCCAATGCCTCACTAAAAAATCCTCCATTACGACCTTAGATTCCTATGCAACCTAACCCAAACCCAAATAATAAGGTCGTTCAGAACATAGACATACATAATGTGCCAACCTTATCTATTACTCCTATGCCTTATGATGAAATAAAATTAAGATCAGGGAGAATAGTAGAGCCAATAATTGAAGATGCTCCATCTTCAAAATCAGATAAGGAATCAGGGGAGAGACCATCTACTGATACAGAATAAATTGACCAACCTATTATTGAATCAACAGATCCACCATTCCCTGAAAGACTGAAAATTACCAAGCCTGTGGAATTACCATCTTTCAATCTCCTAGGAGAATTGCAAAATCTGCACGTTAATATTCCACTACTGCAAGCGATAAGGGATGTCCCTATTTATGCCAAGACCGTGAGGGACCTCTGTATCAAAAAACTTGGATGAAAACCTAAAGATCTCCTCACAGTGCATGTAGTGGGGGATTTGTCTGAGCTGATGTTAGGAAAACCTCCACCTATTAAATATGGCGACCCAGGAAACCCTACAATAACTATTAAAATTGGACAGACATCTATTCCACATGTACTAGTTGACTTAGGGGTAGAAATTAACATCATGCCAATAGAAACTACGTAGTTGTTGCAACTCAGAACACAAGTTCGACCTACTCTTACTGTTCTAGAATTAGCTGATTGCTCTACCATCAGACCATAAGGGGTAATCGATGATTTAGTCATTTCAGTGGACTCATGGGAGTATCCTGCTGATTTTTTTGTTTTGCAACCCAAATCCCGTATGGGAGGCAATTCTCTAATTCTGGGACGACCATGGTTAGCTACAGTTGATTCTTTCATTGGTTTCATATCTGGTTCCATGACCATCTCTGATGGTTATGACACAAAAAAAAATACTTTGTATCCTCATGCTACACCTAGTGCAGAACCTGAAAATTCTCTATGGATGGACACTGCGGATGGAAGTGCTCTGCCTGTGCTAAATATAGGAAAGGCCCTAAGTTTCAAAGATGATACAGAGGATGAGTTAATCAACTGCTTTATTTGTGACCCCTCTACTGTTACACAGAACACGCACCACCGATTGATCAAAGTCTTTGACCCTATTGCCTAGGAAGAAATGAACTCGGAAATGTTCTAAGATATCGTTGACAATCAAATTGATTCAGCTGTAATAGCGAATGCTGTAACAATAGATGACAAAATAGTAACATCTGAATTATTTCCTAGAGTCAGTTCTAAGAGCGTCACTATGGAAGTCGAACCTGGAAAAACCTTGAACATCAATCCCGATCTCTCCACTACTGAAACTCGCCGATTGATGAAATTACTGACTGTACATAAAGAAGCATTTGCCTGGGCTTACATGGATATGAAAGGCATTCCCTTTGAACTATGCACCCACCATATGTACATCAAAGAAGAATTCCGACCCATTTGCCAACCGCAAAGGAGGATGAACCCAAACCTTAAAGAAACTGTTAAGGAAGAACTTTAGAAACTTCTCAATGCCGGATTCATCTATCCTATATCAGGCAGTGAGTGGGTATCACCATTGGTTATTGTGCCTAAAAAGAATGGTAAGTGGAGAGTGTGTGTGGAATATAGAGCCCTGAATAAGGCCACGCAGAAGGATCATTTGCCTCTGCCATTTATTGATCAGGTTTTAGACAACCTAGCCGATTTTTTTTTTTTTCTTTCCTAGATGGATTCAGTGGCTATAACCAGTTAAAAATTGCCCCACAGGACCAAGATAAGACCACCTTTACCAGCCCTTGGGGTACATTTTCCTACAAGGTTCTTCCATTTGGCTTGTGCAATGCACCAACCACTTTCCAGAGAGCTGTGATTGGTATTTTCTCTGATATGGTGAATGACTGTATGGAAATGTTCATGGATAACTTTACACCTTATGGTACTGATTTCGAAGAAGCTTTGTCTAATCTGGAAGAATTTCTCAAAATATGTAGACAGTCTCATCTTTCTTTAAGTACATAAAAGTTCCATATGATGATGCGCAAAGGGGTAGTGCTGGGACATTTCATCTCTTATGCAGGGATTCAGGTAGATCCAGCCAAAATCCAGGTAATTTTGGACATTCCAACTCCATCAACTCAGAAAGAGGTAAGAAGTTTTTTAGGGCACGTCAGGTATTACAGGAGATTCATTAAAAATTTCTCTAAACTTGCCTCTCCATTGTTTTTTCTACTAACAAAAGATGTTGACTTTCGTTGGACTGACAACTGTGAATTGTCTTTTGCAGATCTTAAACATAAATTGTCCACAAATCCCATATTGAGAGGGCCCAATTGGGCTCTGCCTTTTCACATTTCTTCAGATGCCTCAGACACTGCAATTGGTGCAATACTAGGGAAACAGGAGGACAAATAACCCTACTCTATCTACTATATCAAGAAGAACATGGCTCCTGCTGAGTTAAATTACACACTTACTGAAAGAGAATTCTTGGCAGTAGTTTATGCAATCAATAAATTTAGGCATTATGTAACTGGTTATCCCATATTTATTCATACTGATCATATAGCCATTAAATATCTAATGAATAAACCTATTACTAATGCCCGAGTGACAAGATGGTTGTTACTACTGCAAGAATTTGACATCACTATAGTGGATAGACCAGGAAAAGAAAATGTGGTTGCTGATTTTCTCTCAACATTGCATATAAATGATGATAATTCACCTGTAGATGATTCCTTTCCTGATGAACATTTGTTTGCAGTATCCGCTCACTCACCTTGGTATGCAGACATTGCTAATTATTTGGTTACAGGGAAGGTACCTCCACATCTATCTCCTCGAGAAAGAAGGAAGATTATTCAAAAGAGTGCTAGGTATAGTTGGATAGGAGGATACCTCTTCTACACAGGCCTGGACCAAGAAATCAGGAGATGTGTGAGGGATGATGAAGTTTATGATCTGCTGAAAGATTTCCATGATGTCCCTTGTGGAGGTCACTTTTTTGATAAAAGGATCGGACATAAAATTTTAAGGATGGACTATTTTTGGCCCAACATATTTCAAGATGCCAAGAAGTATGTCCAAGCTTGTGACAGTTGCCAACGCATGGGTCAGCCAACTCACAGGGATGCGATGCCTCTCCAGTCTCAGGTAGTGTTAGAGCCTTTTGAGAGATGGGCCATGGATTTTGTAGGACCCATTCACCCACCTTCCAATCAGAAAGTCTATATATTGGTCTGTATAGATTACATGACCAAGTGGGTGGAGGTAAAAGAACTTATCAGAGTCTCAGAAGAAGCTGTCTTAACATTCTTGTTTGAAGATATATTTTTTAGGTTTGGTGTTCCCAGAGAATTGGTAACTGATGGAGGACCGCCTTTCACATCATATAAATTTGAAGCTCTACTCAATAAATATCATGTTTTACATAGAATAGCTTCTCTATACCATCCACAAGGCAATGGCCAGGTGGAAAGAACCAACAAAGTTATCGAAGCCATTCTTACTAAAACAATGAGAGAAAATCGTAGGGATTGGTCTGACAGATTGCATGAAGCTCTATGGGCTTACTGAACTACTTGGAGGAGCACAATTGGTTTTTCTCCTTACGAGCTGGTATATGGAAAAATCCCTGTTTTCCCCATTGAATTCGAATTCAAAACCTTAAGAACTGCATCAGTAGTCAACCTCAAGTTGACTATGGCACAAAAAGACAGACTGCAATAGCTCAACGAGCTTGATGAAAATATTTTGGATGCCATCCATCAAACCACAGTGATTCAACAACAAAGAACAAAATGGCATGACCGAGTCATCAAGAAGAAATTATTCCAGAAAGGAGATTGGGCTCTGTTGTATGATTCACGCTTTAAGGAATTTCAAGGTAAGTTGCGTACATGATGGCTAGGGCCTTACGAGGTAGACACTATTTTTCCCAATGGGACAGTCCGGTTGATTACTATTGATGGATCCAATACACAGTTACATGCAAATTGACATCGCTTGCATCTGTATTAACGTCCACTTTCCAAGGAAGAATTCAAAACTAGATGTATAGTTGATACAGGTTATCAATTCTTAAACGGAAAGGAGCTTGCTTCTTCCCCTTCTGAACTTTAGGACTTTATTTGCTCAGACCTTGTATATAAATAACCTCAGCAAAATTTGCATTTCTCTGTTTTTAGTTGAAATTTCTCTATTTTCTTTACTATGCTAATAAAGCTTTGAAAGGTATCAGGCGGTTATGTGTGTGCAGGTGGATTGATGAACATCAAGGTTGAGTAGCGCAAAACGAGTCCAACGATTAGTTCATGGAAGTTGAAAAACTTCCTAGAAACTAAGTAATGTAGCATTCGACTGATTTCTATACTGTTACACCCCTTTTTCGCTAAATTGGCCGATTTCCATGCTGTTACACCTTCTTCCAATAAATTGGCCGATTTCCATGCTGTTACACCCTCTTCTGATAAATTGGTTGATTTCCATGCTGCTACACCTTCTTCCGATAAATTGGCCAATTTCCATGCTGTTACACCTACCTCCACCATTTTTGCCGAAGAACCTGCTGATACACTAATTGCTGTTATTCTTACTTGCCACTTCACTCTTTCTTTTTCAAATTTTTTCCAATGCTGCTGCTCCAGCCCTCCAATCTTTCCATGCCACAACACCACTGATTAGACAATATTGATGCTCTCTATTCGAAAGTGTTGCTTCATAATGACTTGACTTCACATCTGATGATTTCCAGTTGGCTAACTATAGTAAGGACTCCGTTTCTGCTCCAGTTGTCATTTCTCTCATGATCCTTCATCATGTCAGCTATTCCGCACAACTCAGATGGCGGTTGGATAGTGCGATTACTCCGACAAGTCATTATGTGCGGTAATATATGAGGTACATGATTAATCCTATGTGTTAAAGTAATGAAGATATATAAGCACGATTTCCTATTTACTAACCAGTTGTCACAAATCGATGCACCTGGAGCCAATCCGCTTAGTTGGGGGGGGGGGAACGTAAATCTATCCATCCATACCAAATTTTGTACACACCTCCACCACCTTTCCTCCCACACTTATTTTTACTGAGACACTGTATTCTTTCTGCAAACCACGTTTGAGCTTGTTGCATCTTTGATTTAGGTGATAGTTTCTCCTCCTACATGCTTGCTAGACACTCAAGCAACATCATGGGAGGATCAGCTGTGAGATATGAACCTGCAACTCTAGATAGTTTGCTGCTACACCCAGAGGCCTACCAAATATTTCTCCACGCTGGTTGGATATCATATTTTAAAAAGTTGAAGGGGTTTAATGAGGATGAGGTATTGGAGTTTAGTCAAAATCTTACCGAAGGGTATTCAATGGTGAAAGGGGTAAGGATTCCAGTGTTAGAAGAAAGCATTGCTGCTGTAACAGGGTTTCCAAGAACAAGAGACCAATGGTTTAATAGAAAAACACATCTTTCGGATGCACAAAAGGGTTTCCTTGTCAACACTGAGCAAGTTCAGACCAAAGGCAAAGGTGCAGATGTCAATTCCTTACCAGAGCCATGGGGGAAAGTCGCAAAATTTCTTAAAAGGTACATTACCTACGAAGGCCGATACCAAGTTGTTTATTTTTCTGATTTCATCTTACTATCACATCTGTGACATCATAAATTCATAAACGTTCCTTATTTTCTCCTCCATTCATTGCATAACATGGCTCATTTTGTAAAAATATCCAAGAACCCCAAGAATTGTATTTCTAATTACAGACTCATCAGCCTATTAATTCGTAGAGGTATGGGAATTTCCAATAACCCATTACTTGCTGTAGCAGACCAGCCACATTCTGTACATACACAGATATGATTGCACCAGTCCTTGAAAACAAAACCCATGGACCTCTTCTTGAGCCTCTGCCCTCAGCTACAACAATAGTCCAAATCCCTACTGTCGCTGCCCGTAAGATGGCTTAGAAAAGAAACCGCATAACCCAAAGCCATCCTGGCACTAGCCAAACAAGCCTCAACAAAATTTCATTGCAACATCCTGTAGCTGTGGTCGAACAAACAGATGATCAACCAACCACTTGGCCAAGACATGCGTCACAACACTTGGCTGCAACACCTATTATTGAAAACCTACCCCCCGTCTCTGAAAAGAACACCCATGTTCCTATCTCTGCATTACCTAAAAAGTGAGCAAGGTCAGCATGGTCCACTGTAACATCAAGTCCGCTTACCTCCTCTGCTGTTGCACCGACATTCACATAGAACCCTCCTATTGCTGCAACAACCGATCAAGTGCCTACTATCATTACCAGTGCATTTTCTCATAAAATAAAACATCCATTCAAGGGAAAACCTCAACGACCCCTTGACCAAATTGGATCAACAGAAAATCAGAGCCCTCTCCCTACTGTGACAAAGAATTCTACAGAGGTACGAATACCAGGTTTTACTTTATGCACAAAACTTTAGGAAACTATTCTCTCCTTTCATAATGAATGTACTCAAATCACATAAGAATCATTGGCTCCGCCTGATGATTCTATGCATCACACGTCCATTGACGATGTCCAAATCATTGCAGACCCTAGTATACCTGAATATCCTCCTTGTGTGGTTGAGGAAGAACGCCCCGTTCCTCCTCCAACAACGAAGAAGAAAACCCCTGCTTTCGTTTCTATTTTACCTAGGAGAAGAACCGGGTCCACTAGGTCTGCCAAAGCTGCAATTGGATGGTAAGATGTGGAACAAGCTATTTCTATTCTTCGTCCACTATCCTCTATGGTTGATGCAGGGATGGTTCCACAGGAACCAATTGTCCAACTGGCGATTGTTCCACATGACCCAGTCATGACATATACCGCTGTTACACAAGAACCAACTATCCAGGTCGATACTGTTACACCAGAACCAACTGCTCCATAGAGGATTGTCCCACTAGAGCTAGTAATACAAGAACCAATTGTCCATGTCCAGACTATTCCATAAGAACCAGTCCCGACAGACACAACTATTACATAAGAACCAACTACACAACATGCTAAGGATGTGCCACTTGCCCAATTGTTTGCCCAAATAGAGAGAAAGATCAAGAATACAAAAAATTCCAGAATCGCTACACTAATAACAGAGAATGATAACCTCAAAGCAGAGTTAAATACCTTGAAACAAGAGGTGGAGGATGCTCGACAGAAGAATCCAGAAGGGATAACCTTGGACATCCTAGCACCGACAAAATTTGTTATGGGCAGAAACAAAGAACTCATGTGCTTTGAGTATGGAAACATTTACTTTGAGGCAGGATATGAGGTAGTCAAAGTTCCAGTTGCTAAAGGACTAGCAACTGTCTCAGTCAAGACTGAACATGAACTTACTGTTACACAAAAATCAGTAAAACATAGGAGATCTCAACATCATAAAACAACTGTTGGTATACCACAAGCTTGCAAACACGAACCTCTGTTTCCTTCATGAGTTGTTACTCGAGCAACTCAAACTGATTCTGTTCTCAAAGATAAAGAAACTTAGACAGATCATTGACATAGCATATTTTCTTTTGGACACAACATTTTTCAATACCGACACTTAGCAATTTCTCTTAGCAATTTTGCATTGGAGGAGACAGTTATCTACTTCAGCTACAAAGTAAGGTTCGAATGTGTTTTGCATGAAGACATGCAATGTCTTCAGTTGGGGGGCATGTTAGGACCCAAAAATGTCCCTTTTTCACTACATCTTTTTCCCATTCAACCTTCTCATTCGTAAGCTAAATGAATATTATAATGAGTACTAAGACCCTTTTTCCCAAGGTATGAACTATTCATCTTGCTTTTATATTTTCATTTACTTAGCATGTTTGATTGGTAACGTTCACATATTTTACCCATGAAATGATTTAACTAATGATCAAAGTGATTAGAACAACCCACTTCGAGAAACTCACTGCTGTTACAGCTATGCACCAATCTTGGAAGCTGTTACATGACTGCTACAACGGATGCCACCAACTCTAGAAGCTGTTACACGACTACTACAACAGAAGCCCATCAATCCTGGAAGCTGTTACAAAAAACGCCACCAGTCCTGTTATTATACGATTGCTGCAACACCTGTTGATTATATATGCTGGCTCACGATGTTGATCAAGGGGAGTTCTATATTTTGTATTAATGATATCAAATGAACAGCTTGAGAATCGGGGATTCTCAAGACTGTTCTGATTATGTTCTACTGAATGAATCTGACTTTAAATAGCAGAGCTTTGTGTTAAGACCTAATATTGGCTCATTACCCCTTAATTGGGGCATATTATATTAGTAATGTTATTTTATTTATTTAGGCTTTAGGCCATTAATTGTAATTATACCTCCTAGTCTCCTATATATACCAAGGAGACATTTTCATTTTGAATCATCTTGTACTTGAAAATTTAAGTGGGGTAAAAGGAGGTTTCCCCCTCAAAGAGGATTATTATTTGAAATTATCTCTTTTTCAAGGCATTGAGTTTTTTTTTGAGGATTTTCTATGCTATATTGATATTTGGTTCTTAACATATGGTATCAGAGCTCAAGGTCCTGGGGTTTCGCTGCTACATCTGAGACACCTTGGAATTTTCTCTATAACTTTGTTTCTACAATGTTTCATAGGGAACAACTTGGAGGATATTTATAATATGGATCAAGTTACCTTGGGTTCAAAATTCATCTCCTGAGGCCTTATAATTTCGGAGATACAGCTTGTACAAGATAGAGTTCTGGAATCATCCTGAACTGAGTCGTTGCGGAATTTTCGCTATAATTTTTTTATGTAACATTTCAGACCCTGAAATTTAGAGGCTATTTACAAAACTTAGTAAGGGATCTGTGGTAAAACATTCAGCTTTTGGGGCATCTTAAATTTGTAGATACACCCTGTGTAAGTTAGGGTATATGACTAGTCCTATTGACTAGTCTCAAGAAGGTGTTCCAGGTAAAAAAATAATAAATTCTTCCTAGAGTATCCAAATTGCATGGTACTGGTTGCATTGGATCATGGACATTCTGTAGTTTTTCTGGTGTGAGTTTTAGAATTTTATATCAATAAGTTTGTGCGGGGAACACTATACAAGTGAGATCTCCTGGAAAGGCCAAAAACTGACAAGTTGTGGGGAAGTTACCGTAAATTCCACTTGGCACATCCATTTTTGATCTGAACTATGGCATTGCAGAGAAGAAATATCAGAGAAATACATAAAAGAAAGTTTCATACCCAGAAGGGACGAAACTTGGGATATACAACATAAGAAATATTGTCTAGCAGAACCACCTCAAAATCAAGGTTCAAAAGTGATACTTGGCCAACATGCCACCCAAAAAGGGAACTTCTACACCAAATAAGCCTCCAGAAAATCCTACTTGGACT
>ML806180.1:210693-225059 GCA_009831015.1 Picea engelmannii
CAAGATCCCAGTTCAAACTATATTGCCAGAACTTGACGAGGAAGGAAAAATCATATTGGAGCCTGAAGCCATCACTGACACAAGAATTCGTCAACTGAGGAATAGATCCATTTCAGAGTATCTCATTAAATGGAGGAAACTACTGGCTGAATATTTTACTTTGGTAATGACCGGGGAGAGTTTTTACTGGAGAAATAAAAGTAATGCTTATTGTACATGAACATTTTTGGCAATTGAATGAAAGAATGGATTGAATTCCTTTAGCAGATTGTAACCTATTTCTTTGAGCAGATTCAGTGAGAAGGAAAGGGCCCACCTTCCTCACCGATTCCCCTCTGTTTTGAATTATAGATTAGTTGTTTTAAATGCGAATGATTTAATTGTTAGACATTTCTAGAATACAACTGCTGTTACAGTTTAGTTCCTTCTTGTTAGACGCGCATAAACTTGTCTCATGAGAATTAGAAGTCGATTGATGAACATTGCTGGAGAACTGCTTTCCCTTTTTCTGGATTAGGTTAAAATCTTGTTTCCGAGAAATAAAATTTTGAAGTAGCTTCTTGCAATAAGTAGATTTCCTTTCTGCAAATAGTATAGAACTTCTTCCTGCAAAAGTAAATTAGAAAGTTAGATTAGAGTAGGCAATCCAGGGTTCTTATACATTCATCAGTTTAGATTGCAATTATGATTTCAAATCTGTAGAACTCCAGCTGTATCAACACAACTGTGTTAGTGATAATGGTTTTTTTTTTAAAACTTCCCTACTGCAATTAGAATAGAGATGCTTTCATAATCTAGCATAGACTTTGCACAATTATCTTGAAATAACAGACTTCCCTGGGTTGACAATTTATATTGAACACTTTGATTTTCTATTCAATTAGACAATTAAAGTGCCCAACAATGACATCGGGGTGACTTCGTTGGGGCTATAGATGCTCACTGGCATTGTAGAAACACTAGAGAAATGCATTATGACTTATATTCTCAACATGCTTGATGTATCGTTTCTATTTTACTACCTACATCTTCCTATTATCCATTTACCATGATATTTGGGTATAAATTTGAAAGAAATCCGTTAAATTGGAAAATGTCTCACCCCTCTTTGAATCACCTTAGTATTTTCAATATGCAAGTTATGTGACCTATATTTTCTCACTTATGATTTTGTGTGAGGGAAGAATTTTCCTAAAACATTATGTGTGGACATCATATTGAAGAGATCCAAGGCTTCACCCAATGTGTAGCCATTTGTTGTGATAAGCACTACAATCCTCCATTTTTCTTTTGATTATGTTATTTTCGTAAAAAATGGAGCCTCCTTATTTTTTGAGCCTAAGAGAAAGCCTCATAAGTCCCTTCTTCATCTAAATATTCTTTTGGTAATTCATGTTTCACTTGGAAGATGAACAAGTACTTAATGTTGCAATCTAAAATTTAATTGAAAACGTTACTTTCAACTCCTTTGAGCAGTTCATAGGAGTCACTTCAAACTCCTATGAACAATTCATAGGAGTTACTTCAAACTCCTCTGAATAGTTCAGAGGAGTTATTTCAAACTCCTCCAAACAATTTCAGAGAAATTCCTTTCTTTCATTCTGATACACAATGCTATCGAGAGAGTTGAGGAAAACTCCTCCGATCATATCAGAGGAGTTACTTTTGACTCCTTCGATATGTTCAGAGCAGTTACCTTTAAATCTTCTGAACTGATCGTCGGACTTGTTCTTAACTCTTCCGAATTAACCTACCCCAACCATCACATTAAATTTCATAATTAACCGTTAGGATATATAAAATAGAACAGGGTTTGGGTTTAGTATTATTCGACCATTTGCAATTGAATGAGGAAAATACAAGGATAAATCTCCGAGTTGAACACTATTAAGAACTCTCCTATCCATATCCAACACATGGAAGCATAGACCAGGCAAGGTTACCTCCCTCTCTCCTTTTTATTTAAGCTAGGGTTAGGTCTTTATTTTAGTTTTTCTTGCCCCTTTTCCATAGACAATATCCCTCTCTTTCTATCTCTTTGTCGCTTCACTATGACCATGCCTTTCCCCCTTTTTTTCCACCAGCCTTATATTTATTCTGAATCTATTTCTGGATATGGAATACACAAACAATTATTTTTTCCCCCTCCCTCTACCACGATAGACTTCTCCCTATCCTCTCACTTATCCATTGCAAGCCCCAAACCCATCCAAGGTACAAATGCCTTGACCTAAGAGAACTCTAAGGTTCCCTCTTACTCTTCCAAGCTAGATGTAGTATTCCCAATCGCTCTCTCTATTTACAGAAAACCCTAATCTAGAGACTTTCATAGTAACTCTCTGAGGATATCGGAGAAGTTACTACTAACTTCTCTGATGTGCTTGGAATAATTGAAATTAATGCTTCCACACATTTTTGGAACAAGTGGAAACAACTCCTCCGATCATATCAGAGGATTTACTTTCAACTCCTCCGATACGATCAAAGGAGTTCCTGGCAATTTCTCTGAACTCCTTTATTTGATGACTAACCCTTCCAAATACATATAAGATAAGTTACCAACAACCTCTTTGATGTGTTCAGAGGAGTTGTTACTAACTCCTCTGATACATTTGCATGAGTTGTTACTAAGTCCTTTGATACACTCAGAGGAGTTGTTACTAAGTCCTTTGATACACTCGGAGGAGTTGCTACTAACTCCTACAATATTCCTTAAGGAATTTGTTTTCTTATGCTCTGATTTTGTCTTTCTAAGATGATTCCTAAGCTTCTCACGCTAAAATATCACTGAGAATTATCTATTATTAACCTGATATTTGCAAGGAGAATATTTCCTTGACTTGTTTTCATTAATTCTTATAATTGTCTGATCATTTAATTGTTTCCAAATAGTGTTCTATAAATTTATCCTATCTGCATATTCAGACACATCACCACAAAAGAAGACAATGATGAAGGAAATAGGGGCTGAGCCATCTGGCAGCTCCCACTAGACAATAGAGACAGAAAGTGTCAGAACTTTATATGATGATACAATGGAACTCCAAGACAAATATGTAGAATACTTAAAATGGGGAGAAGTATATTATATGTTTAATAAATCAAACTTCTATGTGGAGGTGGAGGAACCATATGAGCTCTAGGTGTTTAGGAATACCAGAAAACTGGGAATTTTTAGAGTGGTAGCACATCCAATAGTTTTCCCTTGTGCATACGCCATTTCTTGGATTTTAAAAAATGCAGACGTATATAATCAATATGTCTTTAACACAAGAAAAGAATCGATAACTTCATTTAGGCCTGGTGATTTAGCTAAGTGTTACCATATTGAACCTAGGAACAAAAGGATATATGGTCAACTCCTCAGCGAGTTGGATCTTACCTCAAAATACTTATTCACCACATGGTATAAAGCATATACATAGTTCAAATATCGACCCAAAATTCAATACCCCACAATGAATTTAAGGAGGCCCTACCAATATATGGTAGCCATGCTATGAAAGTTTTACAGGGAACTCGATGCAACTCATTTCCCCCCTATCATACATACCCCTAATTTATTTATGTGCAGATGTGGTGGTCTCATTCAACTAGGCAGACATTTTGTTTGAAAATCTCAAGGATGCCATTTCTGTAGTAACACAACCACAACCAGGAAGCTTCCCTAGTTTCCATATGTCTTCATATATTCTAGACATGATGTTTATCGTGCACAAGTACCCAAACATGGGATGGATTTGGTTTCCCTCTGACACTTCTATCCACATCTACTACAAGGTGCTTTGGGAGCACAAATAACGAACATACTATCAAAGAATCTGTCAACACTTCCTTGCCCCATTATACGAGTTTATATTTTTCGCCTCCCCACCTTATGTGATAGACAAGGCCATATCATTCATAAGAAGGATTGGGGACTAGTATTTAATGGATCATGGTACCTATATAAGGATATACAGTGCATTGAAACTACCCCATATACTCCCTCGGTTCGTCCCTGAAAAACTTGTACTCCAAGAAGTGGCATATAAAACTATCATACGTGGGTTTGGAGGGATGTTATATAGATCAAAGAAATAAATTTGGCCTCCACTACCTCTTTACATTGGAAACTATTTCTTTGAAAACACAAAACAAGCCCAGGCATAAGTATACATCTTTCTTTCCTACCACTTTGGAGTGGAAATATTCAGGAGGCACGCCCCAAGAACATTTTCAAAGAGAACTTCCATAGCATGAGACTCCCATATGAGTACACCACTGAGTTCTGGGAAGATGATGAGGTGCATCAAAAAACTAGAACTTAGGACGAAGTTATATTCAACAGGAAGAGAAATCCAAAAGGAAGGATCACAGACGGAGAAGTTGAAAGAGAGGCAACCATAAAAGATGTAGAGAGAGATGAAGTTGAGAGATATTTCCCCATCTCTGTCTGAACTCATTCAGGTTCCGTAGGAGAAGATAAATATGCACCAGCAGATAAAAAGAGAAGATACAATGAGAAGGTATTGAAGAGGATGAATGACACTAAAAAGAAACAAAAAATAGAAGCCGACAAAGAAAATTCCAGGGCAGAAAATGAAGTGAAAGCTAAAGATAAAGCTGAGGAAAAAGATGAAGTTAAAGAGAAAGTTGCTGCATAAAAACAAAAGGAGCTAGCGGAAGCAACAAGAATGGAAACAACATTAGCAGAGAAAGAAGCAACAAATAAAGCTACTAAAGAAGAAAGATAAAATAATAATGTAGATGATAGAGAGGGAGACACACACCTGATGTACTTGGATATCCCTGGAACGTACACTGCAGGTATAGGAGCAAAAACAACGAGCGATGGTTTAGGTCTTGGGCCTTGGGAACCTTTTTGGCCAGCTGAAATATTGGATCTACACAATTTCACATACAATAGTAAAACCAACAAAATCATGCAAGAAAGAGTGATAAAGGTTCTAGTAATAGAAGGATCCCCTTTGTCAGTGGTCACTCAAGTCCCTATCTGATCCAGGGGATCAAATTTTTCTCAAAAATTCAAAGTACTCAGAATTTCTTCAAATTGAATGGGAGCGTAGGCCT
Source organism: Picea engelmannii (assembly GCA_009831015.1). Classification (NCBI taxonomy): domain Eukaryota; kingdom Viridiplantae; phylum Streptophyta; class Pinopsida; order Pinales; family Pinaceae; genus Picea; species Picea engelmannii. The sequence goes on from ML806180.1 coordinate 215,767, forward strand.
CGTCGTCACAAACCCAAAGAAACTCGTTTGGGTTCAAGTGGACATCGGGAGAGAGAGATATCACGTTCTGTTCAAAACGACAAACAGGCAAAAAAAGGGATGCTAACTGTATAGTCCGTACGGATGCTGACGTGGCAGGGGCCGTATGACACATGGCAGGAAATTGTGTGGACAGTTGGCATATGACATGGCTTGTTTGCAGTGAATGGGATAGTGACACATGATCCAATCAATGGCCTCCACGTGTCACCTATATATTGGTTTAAAAGTTATGTTGTTGGACGGATTCAACCCCATGACTGTTACACGTCAAAATTGCTCAGATGGATAAGTGTCGCATTGTCCCTATCAATCGTCGTAAGTGTTGCATCTTCCCTACAACTTTCGCAAGTGTCGCAAGTTGATCACTAGTGTTGCAAATGATGTTCAAACATAATGACATGATAACGACACTAAGGAGGCACTTATGACATCTCACATGACTGATTTGAAGGAGGAGAACTGGTTTATTGGGATCAAATGACTCTTGACACCTGAAAGGAACCCTGAAACAGAGGTTTGGAGGGGGAACACTCCCTTACTTCAGCTGTAGAAGTGCTGGCGCTCCCCTATGATGATTCAGGGAGCGTTATAACGCTGCCCAGACCCTTTTGGAGGAGCGCTGCTCATCTTAAGAGTGCTGGCGCTTCCCCAAGGCTTACCAAGGAGCGCTACAACGCTCTGAGACCCCTTATGAAGGAGCGCTCCCTAATCTGGGTCAGTTGTTAGCCCGTTGAGAAGAATAAGGGGAGGAACATTCGAGATTAAGAGGCAGTTGTGCTCGAATTCTTGTTTTCATCAACAGATCCCTGATCTAAGGAGAAGGTTCCCAACTGGTTCTAAGCATAACTCAAGAGGTTAGGCTCCTCCCAACCTATATAAACAGGCTCTATGATGGTGGAAAGGGGGGAAGAATTGAACATATGAAACTTATGATCTTGGAGGAAACTGACAGTCAACCAAAGGAGAGTGATCAGTGAAGCTGCTGTTATCCAGGTTGTGGATCTTTCAGGCAAGGGTTAGACGAAGAGGACTTGACGAAGCTGTCGCATTCGCATCTACGATTGTAAGTACTGCTGTTGTTATTCTCATTAATATGACACGCTTGGCCTGTTTCTTTCTAGTTTGTGTCTAATGTTACATGAACTTATCATTTAGTGATAGATCTATTTTCAAGCTAATTTCAATAGAGTAGGAAGTGGTCGTATCTTGTTTTGTCCACAGAACTCAACGAGGAGCAAAGTATTGGAGCGCAACTCGAAGCGTGCAGGGACAAACGTCGATAATAGGTACTTCTATCATCCTTCCTTCTCAGGTGTTAGTTTAGATATATTTGAAAGAAAGTCAGTGTCCATGATAAGCATTTTTCTGTCTAGGGTTAAGGTCAAGCCTTAGAGGTGATCTACCTGTCCGCAGGGAGATTTTCCTACAACAGAAACTGGCGGCTCCACTGGGGAGATAGCCTCAATTCGAAACCTCTTGTTTGGATTTTTCTCCTCATTGACCTTGTTCTATCCCTTGATTGGTTCAGACCTGGTTCACCCCTCTTCGATCAGTTTCATGAGCTGATTGGCTCCTTACCTTATCACACTCAGCATACTTGTCAAGTTTAAATCTCAAATTTTGAAAATTTTTAACATTTTTGGAGTTTTTAGACCCCGGCGCCCCTGTCCTAGCGTTAATAGAGCACCAACGCTCCTAAAGGCTTTACACAGAGCGCTATAACAGTCCTTGCCCTTGGCAACAGAGCGCCAGCCTCTTTTTGGCCTAAAAACCTTCCAAAATTGCATTTTTTGGATTTTGCCTCTGTGTTCCTCTGCTGGGTAACCTTGTGAGTCAGTCTTTCTTTGTTTTCAACCTTGATATCTGTCTTTTAATTGAAGAATAAGCACCTTACTGTTTGGATCTTGTAGCCTCCTTCACCTTTTTCGTTAAGTTTTTCCTGTTGAGTGAAATTTGAAACTTATGCATTGTTCTTCTCTCCTCATCAACAGACCTCTTCATCTTGATTTGAGTCAAGGTCATTTTTCTTCAAATTTTTCTTTTTGGGTGTAAAATTTTGTTTTCTCTTTGATTGTTTCCTTTCTTTCGCTTTTTCGTTTTGATTTCTACGAAGGGTGTATTGTTTGTGTGACTTTTGCTTATGCTAGTTTGGTTTTCATTCATACCAAGAAGATAATTAGCAAGGATAAGCATTGTGATTGTATTGATCATCATCCATACACAAACAATAAATATATCTTCGCGATTGTTTGAGCATATTAGAAGGCATTTGAAAAGTTTTTGCATTACATCAGGATTTGATTGAGAAAAGAATTGTTTGAGGACACTCCGTATTTTGTGCTTGTTAGTGAAAGAAATCTCTCTCTCCCTTAGTTAGACGTTCATCACAAGGAAATGATTGCTTATCATGTTCGATGCATTCTTTGGGTCTGAGTCATAATTTCATTTGTTTCACTTCCATGCACCCCTTTTGCGTAAAGAACAACCACTAAAATCAACGTTAATTAAAAATCGTCTAGAACTTTTTCTTTGCTAGAATCCTCCACCAACAGTAGAATAGGTGTAGTACTTTGGATTAGGCTGTGAGCATAACTCTCCAAAGTTTTCAAAACAAACATTAGCATCCTGAGTTAGGGAGAGTCAAATCCAGTTATCGTATAAGTCTGCCTGGGATCCCCCTCTCACACAGGGGTTACACACGAGGTTGCATTCGAGTAAGCTATGGGGACTAACCCTCCATGGTTTAACTGATTGTGGTGGTCGGATCATATTATGGGGGTCACTTTGAGGTAAATCCACAATTACTGCGTGGAAGCTTCTTAGTTGATTTCGGGCTTGATACCCTGCCCGTACGTTCAGATCAAACTGTTGACTGTTCCCGCCCAGGGGATGACTGTGAATTGGTGACCTTAGTGGCCATAATCTTTAGGTTCTTACACAAGGTGACGGTGATGGGAAGTCTGACTGTACCTGGAGCAGACATTGGTCAAACTCACTCGGGCTCCTTGGAGGGTAAATCCACAATTACTGCGTGGAAGCTTGCACCAATGCGTAAGTCCGTTAAGCAGGTCGCCATTGTAACTGTTCCACCCTATCCCCACCCCTTCTGGACTTGATCACGTGACATTGGATTTCATCACCAACTAGTACGGTCATCAAAAGAAGGTCCTGTTTTCTTGGTTGTGATTCTTAGAGTTTTTTAGCGTGTGCTGTCTCTTTTCGCTAGTTGGCCATAGATTTCTTTCGTCGACTCTTTTCTGCCAACATCGACCCTCCACGACGCTCGCGGAGGTTACAGGGACTTCCTCCAGAAAATATGGAAGGAGACACCCCTTTACCCCCTCATTCTATGGAGCAATCTCCTCAATAGAGAGAGGTTCAAAACACCACAATTTCCCAGGAAGAAGTTCCCATCCCTTTGGAGAATTTTAGAATTGTCTCAAAATATCTGGAAGCTTATCGCATTCTGGAGGGATACGAACGACAGATCCTCCACCTGAATTCCGCCGGAGAATTTACTGTCATAAACCCTGCCGACATTCCAGCCGGTTCTCCCCAAAACCCATTAGCCAATGACCCTTTTTGGATTGAGAACATTGTTCGGAGTCCACCACGTTTGGTGCGAGATCTATATGGAACAGGAGAAGGTGCCGACGCATCTTCCTCCTACACGATACCCCTGAACCACTTCACCGGTACTACCACTTTCATCGTCACACCAACCATTGGTCCGAACATACCACCCGTTGGCCCAAACGTACCGTTAGTTGCCCCGAGACCTACTATTCCCCTCTAGACATCCCATTCGACAATGACCCCGCACGTTCCGACCATCCCTACCGGTAATGCGGTAGTTAATCAAGCCCCGATTGGCACACCTATAACACTAAGACCTAATCTCCCTTTTGGATTTAGGGCACTGAACGCATCTGCTATCACAACTGCCCAAACCACTACTCAAATTGTACCGGGAAGTTCTATACCTATCCAACAACCCAGAGGGACTGTCCTTGGTGGTCCTAACCCAATCGGCAATACTGGTCAATCTTTGACATCTGGCCCTCAAATCTTGGGAACTCTACCTCAAGCTAGGGGGCATCCTCCCACCGGAGGACAAATTCCATTCGGGGGGCACACTCATGCTGGGGGGCAACCTCAAGTCGGAGTCCACCATCAACCACATGGACAAAATGTGTCCATCACGCCCAATCCGTGGAGCGTCCATTTTCAAGGAAATCCGCATGCCTCCACGGGACAAAATGTGCCCTCCGCACCTAACCCGTGGAGCATTCCTTTTCAAGGAAACCCACATGCCTCCATGGGGAAAAACATTCAGACTTCACAACAACCCCCTCATGAAAAAATATCCAACCCAAAATATAATCCACAAAACCCATCCGGTTATCCTCTGCTCACAAACACTTCTCAAAACATCTCAAACCCTATGTACCTTGGTCAAAACCAACCTCACATGAGAGGGACCACGAGTTATAATTATCCACATAACCCAGTATTGGGCCCCGCTGGTGTCCCTCTGCCACACCAGCATTACCCACAGGTTAACCAACAACTACCCTTTCTAGCCACCCTGGACCTTCTAGATTTGTCTCGGTTAACGAATGATCCCATTCATCATTCTACGGTTTGGCGAGCCATTCCAGCAAAACTGCCCTCTGATATCCCAAAATTTGATGGAAAATCGGGAGAAGACCCAAACAACCACATAATGACCTTCCATTTGTGGTGTTCATCAAACTCCCTCATGGATGACTCGATTCGTTTGCGTCTTTTTCAACGAACACTTATGGGTTCCACCGCGAAATGGTATATTGAATTACCACACACATCCTTTCATGATTTCAACTCTCTCGCCATGTCCTTCCTCACACATTTCCAACTTCCCATCCGATACGAGACGGGTACTGAACTATTAACCTCTCTTCGTCAGACAACTTCCATACACATCTCCGATCATATCCATGAATGGAGAAGACGATGAAGGCTAATCAAAGCGGTCATCCCCGACCAATTATTAGCGGAATGGTTCACAAAATCATTATTACCCCAAATCGCTCGTGATGTTGCAATGGGCGGCATGGTCACCAAGGAAGCAGCCATCGCCTGAGCTCAATACCTAGACTTAGTCTATTCACAATCCGGTACTCTGTATGAGTTGATACCGAACGCCACCCGTGCCACTAATGATCCATCCAAACCATCGACTGCTTCGCACGCAGATGGAGTTATTGGCTCCGTCAAAACTCAATCTACCACCCAGTCCACTGGAACGATTCAGCGGCCCGCCTCAACGACTGCACCCAGTCCGACTGCACCCCCTTATGCCCCCCCTCAAACTCAAGTCTCTGATGTGAATGTGGTCCAATCAACCCCTTCACAACAACCTGGGGGCAAGAAGAAAGTGAGAAACAAACCAAAGAAGAATAATAACAACAAACAACCCAAAACCCAACCACAAACCCCTACTGCTGGAAAACCACCACAACAAAAACCGAAATTCCCATGTCTCATTTGTGGTGACGATCACTACACTCGAGATTGCCCACATCGTGATGAAGTGGCCAAACTTTTCAAGGTAAATTCGCAACCCGCTGTGCTCACTCGGCCTTTTCTGCAGCAACAATCATTGGTTGCACAAACCCCCATGCCGGGGGGCAGTTCTAACCAACCCCATGATGAGGCCTCGACAAGCGCACACATTTACATGTTCAACGGGGTTAATCTAACCAATCGTTCTGTGACATACGACACGCCAGTTAAACCTGACAAGTCGAAGACTGCTAATGGTTCTTCGCGAAATCCTTTACCATCCTCTGTTAATCCTCCATCTGTCAGCCCTCCATCCGGGCCACTTCAGATTGAGAAACCTTCTTTTGACTCCATCTTACGCCCTCCTAAGAGTACCATCCAGAAATCCACTTTCAATCCTAATTCATGGTCTGCCCAAAACTACAATATTGTAGAAGATTTGGCCCAAGCCTCGTGTGCCATGTCCGCATTGGAAGTTCTAAAACACTGTCCTAATCAATGTAGGATGCTCTTAGCTACCATTGGTGCTTTCGATCCCGAGTCATCAAACTACATCACGTTTGGACGATCATCAACCGCGAATCTCCCACCAGCTAGCTTTCCAAATCGACGTTGTTGTTCATAACCAACAAATTCATCGAACTATCCTGGATGAGGGAGCCTCTACTTGTGTCATGTCTCTAGCTTGTTGGAAAGATTTGAAATCACCTACCCTTAACAAATCCCCTACGATGTTACGTGCCTTCGATGGATGAGGTTTCCATCCTCACGGATTAATACAATCCCTTGCCGTTCAATTGGGCGGTAAAACTGTTACTGTTGATGTCGAGGTGGTCGATGCTCCCCTCGATTACAACCTATTACTTGGAAGAAGTTGCTTTTACGCGATGACCGCCGTCACCTCATCGGTGTTTTGATGCGTACAATTCCCCCATCAAGGTAAAATTGTTACCATCGATCAGCTCGATTTTTGCACACCCGACGCTCGCATCCCTGCTACCAACAACATTCCTTTTCTAGGAGACCACCTGGTTACGTATGAAAGCGTTGGTGTTGGCTTATTGAAAGATTCTAGCCTCATGGGTACCTTCCCTACACCACTTCCACCCACCGCACATCATCTTGCTACCGTCAACATGATTTCGACTATGCCTTATCAATCCCCGGAGTCATCAGATCCTTGGATTGTACCTAGTCCTTTGGAATTCGATGTGCTCAGTGACACCATGCCACTGAGCCCAGCCGAGGTTGCATATGTAGCTATCCAATCTACTTCTCCCGCTTGCAAAAATTCACATTCACTGGCACCCGACACTTACTCGGTTCCCTCGTGGTTAGATTCCCTATCATCGGCCGTTGATTACATTTCCCACATTTTTCCTTCGGATGAATCTATTATGGAAATGTTGAACATTGATGATTTGCCCTGGGATGACAACCACCATCGATCCTCTTTTCTTCCACCATTGGAAGAAGTGCAAGACATGCGATTTGTCTTCCCCCCTGATGTTACCGATGCTCCACAATCCCCTATCCTCACTCAAGATACTTTCTCTGAGGGGAACATGGGTAACATCTCTACTACAATCACAATTGACATTTCAGTCAAAGAAGGTGTCGTGGAAAACATTAATCTTGGTGCTAATTGCACGCCCGACGAAGTGGTTTCTTACACCACTTTGTTCAAGGAATTCCGCGATGTCTTCGCATGGAGTTACGAGGAAATTCCAGGGATCGATCCTTCGATCGTCATACATGAAATCAAAACTTACCTTGGCACAAAACCGGTTCGACAGAAACTTCGCCCGGTTCACCCCAAGAAACTAGCAGCTATAAAGGCAGAAGTTGAAAAACTTCTAAAATCTGGCTTCATCTACCTTGTCCCTTTGACAGAATGGGTCTCTAACCTCGTTCCGGTTGCCAAGAAGCAAGGGACCATCCATGTTTGCATAGATTATCGTGATATAAACAAAGCTTGTCCCAAGGAAAACTACCCTACACCTTTCATCGATCAGATCATCGATAATTGCGCGGGAAGCGTAATCTTCTCTTTCATGGATGGCTTTTCTGGATACAACCAGATTGAAATCTTACCCGCTGATCAACATAAGACGGCCTTCATCTGCCCTTGGGGGACTTTCACTTACCGAAAGCTACCGTTTGGCCTTAAAAATGATGGTGCTACTTTCCAGCGGGCCATGTCCTACGCTTTCCACGACATCAAACATATCGTAGAACCTTACCTCGATGACTTACCCGCCCATTCATCCAACCAACCCGATCACATTGGTCACTTGCGGGCAATTTTTATCCAATGTCGCTTCTATCGTATTCGTCTGAACCCACATAAATGCATTTTCACTGTCGAATCTGGCTGACTCCTCGGTTTCATCATCTCCAAAGACGGGATCAGGGTTGATCCCTTAAAGATCAAGGCCATTCTAGCCTTACCCCCACCTACCAACTTAACCCAACTCCAAAGTTTGCAAGGCAAAGCAAACTTTCTTCGCCGTTTCATCTGCAATTACGCCGAGATCACTAAAGGATTTATGCGGCTACTGCAAAAGAACATCCCTTTCATCTGGGATGACACCGCCCAACAGTCATTCGACGCTCTCAAGCACGCTTTGACCCACGCTCCTTTGTTACATCCTCCCGAATATACGAAGGATTATATCCTTTACTTGGCCACTTCTACTTCCACCATTGTGATGGTGTTAGTTCAAGAGGACTCTAATGGCGAAGAACACATGATTTATTATCTGAGCAAGAGTCTATCCGGACCCGAACTCAGATATTCGCATGTCGAGAAAATGGCTATGGCAGCCGTCATTGCTGTCCAAAGATTCCGCCACTACATCCTATTACGCACCACCACGGTAATCGCAGACTCTAACCCCATGTACCACGTCTTGACACGTCAAGTACTTGGGGGCAAATATTCGAAATGGATCATTATTCTTCAAGAATTCGATCTCGATTTTACGAAGGCTAAAGCTAAAAAATCCCTGGTGTTTTCCAAGCTCATCTGTGCTCTCCCTTGTGCCGATGAAAACATTGAACCTAGAGATTCTCTCCCTGATGAATCTCTCTTCCTCATCAGCACTTCTGACCCTTGGTACGGAGATATTCTCCTCTACCTTCAAACTCAATGTTTTCAGCCCAACATCTCTCGTGAAGAACGTCGACGCATCCGTCACCACTCTCGCCGTTATCTCATCCTCGAAGACACTTTGTATCGCCGTGGCATTGACACCATTATTCGGCAATGCCTAATTCACGAAGAGGTTGAACGTGTTTTGAACGATTGTCACCTTGGCGCTTGTGGCGGTCACCTTTCTGGGATGGCCACAGCCCAAAAAATCCTACGTGCCGGCTACTTTTGGCCCTCGATCTTCAAAGATTGCATCGAGGCCGTCAAAAAATGCCCACCCTGCCAAATCTTTAACAAGAAGGCATGCACCCACCCCACTGCGCTGCACCCCATCATTGCCATTGGCCCCTTCTCCAAATGGGGTATCGATTTCATGCAGTGTAAGCATACCTCAGTCGGGGGTCACAGTTACATCATCGTCGCCGTCGACTATTTCACAAAATGGGCTGAGGCTATGCCTACCTTCCTGAACGATGGCCGTACTGCAGCTCTATTCCTCTTCAACCACATCATTACTCGTTTTGGCGTACCACATGCCATTGTCACCGAC
>ML806180.1:237752-257523 GCA_009831015.1 Picea engelmannii
ATATATATATATGTGACCATTGTGGTATGTGCACGGTTATATATATGACATGTGACCACACACACACTATATATATATGTGACCACACTATGACATGTCATATATATAACCGCGCACATACCACAATGGTCACACACACACACACACACACACACACATATATATATATTAACACAATACAACACTATCCATGAAGGTATAGCCAAAATTTATTCCTGGATAACAGAGAATCCTAATGTGCCTCTGGAGCTGTATAAACCCTAAAAATCAACAAGAAAAGCAAACCCATACACATTAGAGCATTGCAAACAGATAGGTCAAAGGGAATATAAAGAAGTAACCAAGGCAATGGAAATATGTTCAAAGACTCAAAAAGCTTCTTACGAATTCATAAGGAATGTTTGTCTTCCAAGATTAGATGAACTTAGGAAGAAATTGGTCACAAAATAACTAGTGAACCCAATCCAGGAAAGCACAAGTTGAAGAAAATAGATAGTCGAAGCAAAAACCTTTGTGTCCACTGATCTCATTGACCAACATCTACTTTAGCCAGTAAATCTTCACACCATGATACATACTTTTATGACAAAATTAGAAAAGGACATGAGCACCCTCTATGAAAACATCGCCATGAATGACACAACACTGGAACACCTAACATACATGAGAATTGAGTCCCTATACGACCATTTGGAAGTTTGGACAACATATCTCCAAAGTAAAATTTCATAAGGAAAGGAAAAAATGACTTTTTTCGTTTCATCCTTTTCCTAACTACTTCAAATCTCCTCTTTTCTGCCACTTGTCATGAGAAAATAGAAGGTGAACAGTTTGTAATTTCCTCTTCAATAAGAAGGCAAAAAGACAACTATGAGTTATGAGTTTTTGTATAAAATAGATTAGAGACTCATTTTAGAAGGACTTTTTAAGGATTTTCAAGCATTGTGTAGACCCAAGAACATTTTCAATAACTTATACAGTGTTAATGAATATTGAGAAGCCCTCGGGGCCATCATGTTATAAAGGGAATTCTATGTAGAAACTGATCGAAGCTTTGAACTACTTCAAGTGAAGATATTAGTTGTTTCTATGGACTATAAGAATACTTTGTTTGTTGTAGACTAATTCTTATGCAATCTTTTCCATTTTGCAGTTGTTGACATTTCTTTGAATATTTAAATGCCTTGAGATTTGTGGGTTATTAGAGTATACGTTGTTGTGAGATGGATTAATCTGATTATATACATATGTATGTTATTTTCTCCAATTTTCCTCTTTTGTTACAACTAATTGTATAAAAGTTGTGTAAAGTTTTGGTTACATTATAACTCACCGACTACTTTAGCATGCTCCTAGATAGGATAGGTTAGCATATATTATTAATAGATTAATTTTCTTTACATACATAGTCTTCATATACATCTTTTCATTTCTCCCACCCACTTCATCGATACATTGAACCGTAATTAGTACGAAAACCAAATGATAGAAAGACATGGCAGTCATGCCAAATTCCGGATGGTACTCCTAATGAAAATGATGTATAGTCTAATTGGGACCATATACCGAGGAGTACCCCTTGTTGTTTTTGGGTGAATTTGAACCCATCAACAAAGATATGATGACCATTACACGAGATGGACGAATCTACGTCAGAAGCGGGACTAGACAATGCCATAGTACACCAACATATTCCATAACTTATGCTCAAATATGGGTATAGAAGAATATGAAAGACACCTGGTTTTGAAGTATCACAATAGCCTAAATAGGTACATCCAAGAAGAGATGGATTTCTTGGACATATCCTCATTGGGATATGCTTATCAATATTATATCAAAATAAAGTATAAATTTAAGAAGCAAAATAAGTAGGAGTTTGGGTCTGCAAATCTACCACAACAAAAGTATGGTAAAGGCGGCCCTAACTCACAGAACAAGGGATAGAGTAGGGAGAACCAACCTTAGGAAAACCATTTCAATTTACATGAAAATAAGGATAGTCAAAGGACACTGAAAAGTGGTGTGAGTTCCATAAAATTTCTTGGCACAACAATGAATGCCACTTGAAACAATGATTTCTAGTCAAGATTAAAGAAAAGGAGTTCGACCTAAAATTAGAATACAATTCATAAAAAGATAAGGAAAAATAGATCATTGATGTAGGACCTAGTGCTACCACTACAACCAAGTATATCCAACCAAATGATTCAGAGGAACTTGAGGAGGGGGGGCATCCCTTCCATTCACATATGTGGGTGAACGAGATCCCTCTACATATCATTATTGACAGTAGGAGCCAAAATAACCTGATTGTAGCTGATTTCATCAAGATATTGAATCTTATGACAACTCCACACCCCCAACCATACACCATAGATTGGTTGATCCAAGGAAGAGACCTTTGTGTTAGTTGGTAGTGTCTCCTATCCTATGGCATAAATCCCTTCAAAGATGAGGTATTGTGTGATGTTTCCCCCATTGAATTTCATGATGTTATTTTAGGACAACCCTATATGTGGAAACATCATGTTATTTATGAGACCAAGCCCCTTATAATCATTATTACTTTGGGATTTAATTCCTGCAAGGTACCAGAGGTAGTTCCTACAACTGTCATTTCATTGATCTTGGAAAAATAGTTTCAAAAGGTAATCTCTCAGATGAACAAGTTTTTCCTCTTCATGGTTCAATTAGAAGGTGAATGAAAGTCACTGTGACCACCAAAAATTCACATAGGATCTCTCTGCATAGTAGAAGCAAGTGGATAATATTGTAGAGGAATATAGAGACATATTTTCTTCACCTATAGAGGTGCCTCTACAATGGCAGGTCAAACATCCCATTGAATTGATACTTGGTGCTACCTTACCCATTGGTCCAACATACATATTCTCCCTTCTGGAGAATGAGGAAATAAAGTGTCAAATTCATGAGATAATCTAAAAGGGACACATTCAATCGATCTCCTCACTGTTGATGATAAAAATCACAACGAGGATTTTTCCCGTAAAGTTTTGCTAAAGCCTATTATTACAAGCTAATGATATATATAATACTAGTAGGTGGGACCTCTTGTAGATGGGAGGATCATATTTGGTTTTTATTTGATGTTACGTTGTTGTTCGACACTGCTTACAGGGTTCTACATGATTGATGATTTCTTGGTTTTATTTGCGACATAATAATAGACAAAAAATGCGTATTATGTGTTGTTTCTAATTATTCTAAGCTCTAAATTCCATATTGTGTGAATGGCTTATATCCATTGTTATCACAATGCTATTAGCGCCATGATCTGTTACATGTTGCACCTGCACAAAACACATGTTAGTTGTTGGAACAGGGGCAGACCCAGGGTTCAATACTCAAGAGTGCACCAACAAGCCCTAACTACTGGCCCTTTCGGCAACACCTGCGAAGTAGATGCAGTCTCACCCGAAGTATCTATTGGGGGTTGTAGGACACATGTGTCTACAAAAAGAAGGAATGTAAAGTGGATTCAAGGCAACAATGCACTGCAACCTAGTATTATTTATCTTCATTAAAACTACTGTGCAAGTTATATTATACCCAATATCTAACATAATTTTACAATAAAAACATATCAAATGACAGAGAACATAGCATCAATCACACATAACACAAGATATAGGTGGTTCACCCTCTCCTTAGGGCTACGTCCATAGAACTATGCTTTATAATATACTAAGATGAAAGAATACAGTTCTATCTGCACTCTTAGCTAGTAGATCTTCTCTCTCATCTCTTCTCTCCCTTCCCTGTGCACCCAGTTGCAGGGTTGATCTTCACACCCAGCTGAAGATCTTACAATACCCGAAGGCTCTCACAATACAATAGTTCTCTCTCACTAGCAATCTCTTCTCATAACATAATCGAACAACAAACTCAGAACGAACCCTCTTCCCTCATCTAGTTTCTTATTTATACATTACAATCACTCACTGACAGCCTTAGGTCGATACCTAAGTGACAAAACCCTAGATACCAAAACCCTAGGTGTCTAAAACCCTAGGTCAACTAGACCCGCGTTTTCAGGGCTTTGCCAGCCTGTCTTTCCTTCCTTATCGCGCAGTGCTCCAAAGCATCCAACGGTGGATTTTTCCTCTTGTTGAGTTGTCCATGATCCATCTTCCTTGCTGATATATAATCCTCAATCTCCTCGTCCAACGACTTGTTCTCTCGGACTTCGCTCCCACTTTTCTTCTCTTTTTCTCACTTCAACCCAGTATCAGTCACTGTGTCTTTTGCGCAGTTCACATTCCTTCTTTTTTGCCTTAATATTTTCTTACTTCCATACCGAAGGGCCAATAGGCCCCCAAAACTCACCCATGACTCATCTTGAGGCACTTCAGATTTGATTCTTCTGCCTGACTTCAATTTCAGAATGCTCAGGGAAGCCTGTGCTTTCAACTCTATGCCTCCCTTCCTTCCTTGTGCATACTATATTTTCTGTGTTTGGTACCCAGTTTCAATTGCACCTAGTACCTAGACCCTTTTCCTCATGCTTTTACTGGGAGCTGCAAGGAAACTGGTTGTCATAATACACTTTCAATCGGTTCCTGTTCACCAACCCTTCCTTCCATTCTCCATTCAAAGTCTTCAATTGTGCAACTCCTCCTTCCGTAATATAGACATCCTGATACGGTCCAAGACAATGTGTTCTAAACTTGCCTGGATGCTTCATGAATTTGTTGTCGTATACCAATACCAAATCTCCTTGCTTGAACACTTTATTATTGATATGCCTGTCATGGTAGGTCTTTTCTCTTTCTTTCTGAACTTGCTGATGGAATCTTGCAATAAATCTACCTTCTTCGATTTCAACCAACTACGCAAGCCTCTCTTGAACAACTCTAGTGTCATCCATATTTGCAAATGCTGCGATCCTTAGACTAGGAACCAAATATTCCATGGGCATAACTGCTTCTAGGCCATAAACCAACTTCAAAGGAGTCTGCATGGTCAGCTTCTTGCAAGTGGTTCTATAGGCCCATAACACTGCTGGTACTCTTAAATCCCAGTCATCCCTGTTCACACTGCAAATCTTCATCAACACTGTCTCCAAGATCTTATTGAATGCTTCAACTGTCCCATTTTCTTGTGGATGATATGGCATGCTCTTCTGATGATGAACTTCAAATTTCTGGGTCAAGGATTCAATGGTCTTGTTAATAAAATGTGTTCCTTGATCTCTCATCAGGGTCTTCAGGCATCCAAACCTGGTTATGATATCATCAAATATGAAGCGCACAGATGTAGTTTCACTATAGTCCTTGACTGCTCTTGCTTCGACCCATCTGGTCAAGTACTTTGTCGTAGTGATTATGTATCTAGCTCCTGTGTGCTTTCCTGGTGGGTTTATAGGTCCCACAAAGTCAATGGCCCATTTCTCAAAGTCTTATAAGGTTAGCTGGGGTGCTAATGCCATTTCATCTCTTCTGGACAGTTTTCCAACTCTTTGGCATACATCGCAGGCTCTGTAATAATCCTTAGCATCTCCGTGTAAGGTGGGCCACCAAAGGCCAGCTCTAAGAACCTTCTGTGTTGTTTCTTTTCCTACGTAGTGTCCTCCTGCGATTCCTTCATGAGATTTTGTGAGGATCAATGGTTGCTCTGCTTCATTAACACATCTCCTCAATATCTCATCAGGTCCCATATTGTATAGCTGTCCAACTATAAGTGAAAAATCTATAGTGCACACTACCAACTGTTTCTTCTGAAAAATCGTATAGTCACTAGGTGCCATTCCTGTTGACAGGAACTGTACTATCTCCAAAAAGTGATCATCAACCTTCCTCATGGCCAGTAGCTATGCATCCGACAATGTATCCTCCAAACTAGTGGGTTCCTCTCCATGTTCCAACCTCGATAGGTGGTCAAGACCTTTGTTCATCCTTCCTGGTTTTACCATGATCTCAAAGTCACATTCCTGAAATAGAAGAATCTATCTGCATATCCTCCCCCCCAACATTGGCTTGTTGACTAGGTATTTCAACGCAGAGTGGTCAGTGAACATTTTAAAATGTCCTCCCAACAAGTAGCGGTGAAACTTTTGTAGCGCATACACCATGGCTAAACCTTCCCTTTCAGTGGTGGTGTAACTAATCTCAGCTGTGGATAGCTTCCTTCTAGCAAAGGATAATGGGTGGTTGATGTCTCATGTTCTTGGTTGTGCTAACACTGCTCCTAATGCGATAGAAGATGCATCGACATGCACATGAAATTCCTTGCTCCAATCTGGGAAAACCAGAATAGGCGCAGTAAGCATTTTCTATTTCAGTGTGTCGAAGCTCTGCTGGCATTGTTCTGTCCATTGAAACTGACAGTATTTTTTCAAAATATTCTCCATGGGTTCTTTAATATGTGCATAGCCTTTAATGAACTTCCTGTAGTATCTAGTATGGCCCATCGTAATGCGCAATTGTTTGACTAAAGTAGGAGGGGGCATATCAACTATAATGGAAATCTTAGATGGATCCACCAAAAATCCCTTCTTGCATACAATATGACCTAACATCACTCCGAAGGGTGAAAATAAGATGCACTTCTTCAGGTTTAAGGCAATTTGACACTGCCTGCACTTATCCAACATTAGTCTTAAACATTCAATATGATTCTGCAACAAACTAAAAATAGTCCAATCATCAAAGTAGGCTTCCAAGAATTTATTTAAAAACTCCTTGAATGCTTCGACCACCACCCTAGAAAAGATGGTTGGTGCATTCTTCAATCCGAACGACATCACTGTATACTGGTAAGATCCCCATTCTATTGCAAATGTGGTCTTATGGCGATCTTCCTTAGCAATATTGATCTGATGGTATCTCGAAAATCCATTGGTGAAGGAGTAGACCTCCTGTCCTCCTACATTGTCTAGCACTTCGTCAGTGAATGGTGTAGGGAATGGGTCATGCAAACAAGCATCATTCAGCTTCGTTAGATCTACACAAATCCTGATTTCTCCAGTCTTCTTATCCTGTACCACCATAGGGATTATCCATTCTGACTCTTCAACAAGTTCTATGATTCTTGCTTCTAACATTATGTTGAGCTCAATCTTTACTTTTTCCTTATGTTTGGGGTTCAATCTGTAAGGTCTTTGTTTGACTGGCCTTGCATCTAGTTTTAAGGGAATTTTCATTTCTCCCATGGGACCTTTAATGCCCTTCATATTAGTGAACTTGGTTGGAAACAAGTCCTGATATTCATGCAATAACTCTATGATCTTATCAATAGTGGCAACATCCCAATAATCTCCAACATTGGCAACCTTCTGTGTTTGCTCTATTCCAATGTTGACTTTCTTGATTTTAATTGGATGTCCAATGAAAGGTAGCTCAACTCCTGGTCCTTCTATATCTCTTTGGCATTCTGTTTCGATGATGTTCACCTTCCTAGGATCATCATCTTCATCAACATTGATATTGTAACAGCCTTGCAGTTTCTGAAGAAGCACAGTCCATTCATCCTCTTCTTTCTCCAAAGGGAAGCTAGGTGCCTCCTCGAATACTTTCTATCTTACAATCTATAATACTTGATCCACTGTAAAATATTGGATTTCAAATAAGAAGGTAGTTACAAAGTTTTGGGTCATACCTTGCCAATCTATAGTGATGAGGTGCAATTTTGCTTGAAGGTACCAATTGATAGGGGTTGTGTCCAGTGTGTTGATGAATTTATGCATCCACTACTCTTGAGGAATGTTGCTCCAGGCTTCCTCGCAACTTCGCACATGGTCCTTCGGACAACTCCAACCTGTGTATCTAAATTCACATCATTCTACTTTCTCTGAGAACCGCACTGTCATCAAAGTGCAACATTGTACCCAGTCTGTAATATTATGTTTATGTGTCCCCCACCACCTTGCTGGAGTTGCTTTCAAGGCCTCATCCAATGCCAATTTTTTTTGTTTTATTGGTACAATTTATTCAAACTCCATCAAGAATGCTTCTAAATGATTTAAACCCTCAAATGTGGGCAAGTTACTTACTGTTGTTCCGATCCAACGAACTTCTCTGGTCAATCTAGAACACCTTCTAGTAGATACTTCATACATTTTGTTATGTTAGTTCTCTAGTGATTCTTTCGAATCTGATGAGAATGTGCTCTCACTTCTCCAGCTTAAATTCTCATCTGCTGTAGGATTAATGTAGTCCTGTTGTCTGGCTATTAATTTGTATATGTTTTCTAACTCATATGCACAGTCTTCTTCCTTGATGGGCTCTGTGTATCTCAGACCTTCATCAGGGCCCAAAGGTGCAATGATCCTAAGGCCATCACCTTCAAACACCATTCTTCGTTTCTTTAGATCAACCATAGTGGAATTGTTGAAATACCAATCAATTCCTAACAACATGGGGTAAGTGTAGCTATCATCAAATATCTCAATGACCTCAAAGTCCACAAATGTTCTAACCCCATCAATGTCTACAGGGACATGTTCCAATCTTCCAAAGGGGCTCACAACTTGCTGATTGACCATCCTAAGCCTGATAGGGGAATATATCAACTTGGGTTTTCCCATCAATGCCCAGGTCTATTTTGTCATGACATTGACTTCTGACTGTAAGTCAAGGACGACATAGTCTACATCATACTCTCCAATTTGACCATTCATGTGTAATTCTTTGTTTTTCCTCCTCTTTTTAGATATTTGGTGTATTTCTCTACTCATTAAGGGGTCTACCTTCCCTATATCGTACTGTCTAATAAAGTTTTGTAGCTCTTGTACAACGCTTTCATCGTGAATCAATTTAATACAAGTATATAAGAATTCCATGAGCTTACTTACCTCTTTTCCTTCTTTTGGCAGATCAGATTGATCGAATGCTAGAGGCATTTTATATTCTCTCACTTCTAGTCGAACCTTTGAGGAAGAAGCCTGATCTCTTCCGAATTCCTTTCTTGCCTCCTCAAACACTTGTTTTTCTTTCTTTGCATCAAAAGTTTGGGTCTTCTCTGTGACTTTCCTGACTCCTGATTCTTCTGTAGTCTTTCCCCGGGTCACTCTGTATTCTCCTGTAACATCGCCTCTTCTAGTGATAATAACAACTCTGGGATCTGCTCCTCGAGGTTCTGATTTGATTAGTCGTATTTGCTGGTTTCCTCCTTGTTTCTCCTGAAGTTTGGCTAACAACACAGGACAATATTCTATGACATGTTTGAATGAGTTGAAGTAGCTGCAAGTGGTACAAGGGTTCTGACAGTCCCTTGCTAGGTGTCCTAGATATGCACAATTATAACATATGATCTATCCTTGACCTCAACCGATACCTCCTCCTCGTCCTCGTCCTCTGAATCCACCATGAGGGTTGAAGTTTCCTCTTCTTGGGGAATTATACTGCATAGTGTTTCCTTCTTGCTGTACTTCACCTTGAATCTTGTATATGTCTCTGGACCTTTCATGCATGAGGTCACAGGCTCTACAATCCCTATGATCCAGCCCCACTGACTTACATAACGTGCAGTACATATTTGCGGGTGTCTGGACATATTTTTGCATGTAATAGCACTCACCAGGGCGATGTTTATTTCTACATACCTTGTACCAAGGCAAGGTAACTCTCTTTAAATGACTCAGGGCTCCAGATGCCAAATAATCATGAAATAGGGGACAAGGATCCTTATCATGGCCTTCTGATTTGCATCTAATACACCAGATATATTCTCTTTTATTTTTTCCCTTGTCTTTCTTCATATCTTCGACCTACAGTGATAATCTAGTTAGCTGACTCAAGATTTGATTCATACCTGAGATGGATTCTCCCATAGGGGCCGATTCTAGTTTCATGGCGATCTCCAGTACCTCAGCTTGCAAAGCAATCTTCTTTTGCATCAGAGGAAATCTGATGTGTGGTAGGAGGGAAACAATGAACCACTTCTTGTTCTGGTCATCTGGGATTTGAAAATGCAAATGCCATGTTAGGGTTTTAAACCTCTATTCAAACTCCCACACAGGTTCAACTATTCTTTGCTTGATTTCTTTTAGTTCTATAATGCACCGTGACTCCGACTTGGGTTTCTTAAATTATGCAATCAACAAAGTTTTTATCTAGTTTAGCGGTTTGGGCTGGGAAACTCCTTGGACAAACTTCATGTACCAGCTCAGCGCGCGGTCTCTCAGGGTAGTGCTAAACTGAGCACATTTGACAACTTCACCGGTGATATTCTTAATACTCCATACAACTTCACATATAAACCAGTGCTACTCAGGATCTTCAGATCCATCTCCCCTAAAGGTGGGTAACCTCATCTCGTTTTCCATAGATATTCCTAGGTTTCCCGACTGAGTGTGTGTTGAACCACTTGTACCAGTGATCTGAGTGCTCTGATAAGTTAGGTTACTCTAGTTACTTAATGCTGTTGAAACAACAAGAGGTGTAATAGTACTTACTTCAATGATCTGCGCAGTTCCTGAAGTTTCTAGATCTTCTTGATGAGGTTCTTCAGTATTTTCTTCTCTTGGTCCAACGAATCCTGATTGTTATTCACTCAGTAGCTCTTCCTCTTCCTCTTCCCCTGAATCTTTCTTCTTGTAGAGGAGGTTCTTGATCTTTCTCAAACAAGTTCGCCAAAGGAACTTCTCTGAAGGTCCTTCCATTGCGCGTATGTCCGATCTCTGTGTCGCTGTAGCTGTCTGAATTCTTGAACATTATCCCTTTGATATGACCCACTAATGTATCTTCAAGATGTTTTTCTCATGCAATAACATCTTGATCTTCAACTTCAGAAAATGTAAAAAATTTCCTCTAGATCCCTTAAAGAAATATCTCTCTGCTTGGCTATATGACTCTACTCTATCAATAGAAAACTCGGTGATATACCCTCCAATGGTACTGTCAAACCAATGATCCACTCCTTGTGACACATCATTATCAACTCTCTTAACCTTCTTGATCAACTCCGACGTCCAAACCACATGTGGCTTAGATCTGATTTTGAACTAGGTATTTGCTAATATGGCTAACCACTCGTATATCTCCTTATTAATCCCTCCAAATAAAATCTCATGTATATCAGTAAAGATATACCTTCCCAACCAATCCTCTGTACTAATATTAGGGTTCTTATTCTGGGCTTCAACAAAGTCCTTTTCTTGATCTTCTATACACTTCTATATCTCTATCTTCGATGGAAACCACCTTGACATTCCCTCAAGAAGGTCCTGGTCCCAGCAAGGGAACCATTTGTTGGCACAGGGGCATACCTAGGTTCAATACTCAAGAGCACACAAACAAGCCCTAACTACTGCCCCTTTCGGTAACACCTACGAATTAGATGCAGTCTCACCCGAAGTATCTATAGGGGGTTGCATGACACATGTGTCTACAACCAGAAGGAATGTAAAGTGGATTCAAGGCAACAACACACTGCAACCTAATATTCTTTATCTTCCTTAAACCTACTATGCAAGTTATATTATATCATAGATCTAACACAATATCACAATAACATCATATCAAATGACATAGAACATAGCATCAATCACACATAACACAAGATATACATGGTTCACCCTCTCCTTAGGGCTACATCCATAAAACTATGCTTTATAATATACTAAGATGAAAGCATATAGTTCTATTTGCGCTCTTAGCTAGCAGATCTTCTCTCTTCTCTTTTCTCTCCCTTCCCTGTGCACCCAGCTGCAGGGTTGATCTTCGCACCTAGCTGGAGATCTTACAATACCCGAAGGCTCTCACAATAAAATTGTTCTCTCTCACTAGAAATATCTTCTCATAACATAATCGAGCAACAAACTTAGAAAGAACCCTCTTCCCTCATCTAAGTTTTTATTTATACATTAAAATCACTCACCTAAGTGCCAAAACCCTAGGTGTCTAAAATCCTAGGTCAACTAGACCTGCGTTTTCAAGGCTTCGCTAGCCTGTCTTTCCTTCCTTCTCGCGTAGTGATCCAAAGAATCCAACAATGGCTTTTTCCTCTTGCTGAGTTGTCCATGATCCATCTTCCTTTCTGATCTGTCATCCTTAATCTCCTTGTCCAACGACTTGTTCTCTCGGACTTCACTCCCACTTTTTTGCTCTTTTTCTCACTTTGACCCAATATCAGTCACTGTGTCTTCCACGCAGTTCACATTCCTTCTTTTCTGCCTTAATCTTCACTTACTTCCATACCCAAGGGCCAACATTAGTCATGAGAAAAGATAAAAAAATATGAAAAAATCCAAGGAAAGAAGCTATCCTATACTATGCTATGCTACGTTATATGCAAATGAAATTTAATGGATTGTTGTTAGTCCTAGCTAACAAAGTTGGTGGCTATACAATTTATTGAGTTATATGAAAACACATTTGATATGTGTTATGGTATGGTTGGAAATGGTTAAATGTGATATGGGGTGGTGCATTTGACAAGTGATGGATGTTAAGTTTGATGCATAGATTAATTAAGTGGATTAATGGAGGGCTGGCTAGCATGTACTAAGGAATTGAATGAGTGGAGGATGGAGGTGACATGCACTTACTGCACGTCACTCCATACCTCTCCCACTGATTGCCACCCTAGCTTGGCTATTGTTCAATTGTGTTTCACTGTGGTTAAGCTCTGATTTTCAGGCAAGGGAAGAACTGCTCGGCTAAGCTCACGTTTTTAATGCTTTTGGGTTACATGTATGCCTTTTTTCCATCCATGAACCCACTCTGGTTATGAAATAGATATTGTCTTGGTGATGTATGGGTCTGTGATTTTCTTGAGACTGGAAACTATGTAAACTTGTGATATTTCTTTGGAATGGTTATTGTGTGGCTTTTGTTGCAAATGGAAAACGATGGTTGAAGTCACATTTTCATTGATTATTTTGAGTGTGGAAGCCATGAAGGATCTCTATTGTCTTTATGGATTTTTGTTGGAGGGTTCATTCAGTCCAGACTTGACCAACTATCTCCAAAAATTTCTTGTCACCTTGGTCGGTCGTATTGCTGTTATGGGGTTGCTGGGTTTGATTTCAAGCCACCTTGTGTCACTGTATATCGTTTCACCTGGGTATGGGCTCGTTTATACTATTGGTGTATGCGTATTTGGTTATGATGGCTATTATGCCAAGGGGATTTCTTTGAGGTTGATTTCTATTTCATGGCTCTGTTTTATATCAACATTACTTAGGTTGATTAGGGAAAACCATGAGGGTTATTCTCTGCATGTTCTAGGTGTTATTTATTGGCTCGTGAGGGACCTCTTCTTCTCTGTTCATATTCTCTCTTGAATATTGAACTCTATCCTTGTATTGCAAAGCTATGGGTGATATGTCCTATGTATGCACCGTGTTATCCCGAATGTTTCTCACCTGTTGTTGGTGGTCATTTCCAACCTCCCTGTGTTGGTTATTAAGAGCTCACCCTTGTTTATTTTAAGCTCGATTTTGATAAATGAGCCAATTATTTTTGGTCGGGCACATGGTCGACTGTTATGATTTGGTGGAGTATCGTCGACAGTGTTTAATTATTGGTTGTCCCTAATTAATAGCATTGGCAATGGTTTTTGTGATTGGTTTATAATCACTGTATTCTTTTATTATGGCAATTGATTCGATTGTTCAGCATGGTTAATTTGTTTATTCAAATATTGAAGTGGGCACGCAGTCACTGCCTCTTATGTTTCAGCAGTTGGATTGTGACTCAACATTTTTTTATGATTGATCGAGAATATGCCTCTTTTCTTTATGCGCTGGGTTGTGTGTTTCCTACAACATGATATAGGTTGAAATAAGGGTTGCTGTTACTGTGTGTTTTAATTGCAAATCATGAGTATTGCATTTTAAAATCATGATAGTTGTGGCATGGCTGTCCACTGTATATGTTATGGATATCGTTTCATTAATCCATTAGAGATGAGCACGGGTTTTATAATAGTATGGTCTTGTTTCAATTTGATTATTAAATTGATTAGAGAAATGGAACCGAGCACAATTTTTGTGTCTGTGTTTGATTTGAAGAAATAATTCATGGACAGGGGTTGATGTTTTGATAGGACAAAGTGGGAAACAAGTGATTGTGTGTTCATTTAGAAATTGTTTTAAATATTAAATGGGACAAATGGAAAGAAACAAAACTCTTATACATGTTGTTATTTTGAGTTGGATGACACTGTGTTAAAAATTTAATTGTGAACAATGAGCAAGTTCAACACTCAGTAATGGTTGAATTACACACAGTGATTGTTTAGTTGATCACATAAATTGTTTGGTTAGTGTTGAAACGTTTGCAGTAAATGCAGAATGGTTTTATGGATCACTTAATTAATTTTATGAACAATATCTGCTCTTCTTCCCTACCATTATTTCACTTTTCGTTAATTACAATCCCCTAGGCTTCCCATATTCATTACTCACTCCCTATTCCTAAAATTTAATTACAGTTAAGAGAAGCTCTGTATTGTGACAGTTTAAGATCACATGGGTGGATTACAATGATATGTTCTTTGGTTTACATTTCAGTTGATTGTTGTTATCAATGAGCAATAACCATGTTCTTTTCCCCCTCATTTTAATATTTTTTTCGCTCAATACAACCCCCTCACATATCCCAGAACCTTTGTTCACCCCCTTCTCATAAATGACTACTAAACAAGTGTATGGATTGGATTGCATGGGTCTGATATGTTACTGAGCCAAAATTTATTTCATATTTTAAAAGAGTTATCATGTATGGTTGCTAAAGGAACTACTTGCTAATAAATTATGCATACATGAATGATATTTTCAAGAAAAAGGTTGAAAACCGAGGCCCACCATGCCCCTAAGAAAGGGAAACCCACTATTGCCCCTTCCTCACCTTCAAATGATTCTGATAAATATGTGTCCTCCCGCATGCATTTGAGGGACGATTGTTCTCATGTGATCAGAGAGATTAGGCCTAAAGGCTCAACACATCCAAAGGAAATTTGAGAGAGATCAAAATGTGACAGCAACAACAAGGGAAAGATTGCATCTTAGAGTGGAAAATATGGATTCTAAGTTTTATTTTATTTATTGTTGATGACAGTTGACTTCAGAAGTTTTGGACAACATGTGTTTTTTGGATATATGAGTAATATATTTTTGGAAATAATTTCAAATATAAATGAAATAAATTGTCAAACATGAATGTGATGATAAGAGTCACAAGGAGGGATGTTTTTGTTTAAATAACTAGTTATTTTATGATTTTTAAGAGTTAACCAACTTTTGATTTACCTAAGAAGAATCTGAAAATGCTTGAGTAAGATCATTTCATATCTTTTCCTCAACACTCACCTTGTGGGAGCTTGATTGTGTTGGTGCAGAAGAAGGATGACAGATGGTGAATCTATATTGATTATAGATCCCTAAAAAGAATCACTACCAAGAACCGATAATTGATCCCTTAGATTGATGATCTTTTTGATCAACTTAAGGGTGCCAAGTTTTTTAGAAATATTGATTTGAATTCAGGCTACCACCTGTTGGGCCCTTCATTTTTGGATAAGGAATTGTGCAAGTTTTGACTAAGCATGAGTTGCACAAGCTTCAACAAAGACTGGACATTAGAACGAGAAAGAGTAACATAAAGCAGTTGTTAAAGTTAGCGCAACGCTAGCTAAGAAACAAATGACCGCAATGGAACAAGAAAGCGTGCAAGTCGAGAAGGAAGACACAAACCAATTTAGAGATAGTGACGAACATAATTGTAAAAGGAGAGGGGTTTATTAGTTGTTGTGGTTTCCATTATTGTTGTTGGTAAGTTAAGTCATGAGTCTGTAATGAATTTGATCTATTAGTTCGAGAGTTGGATCTCTGCAACATGAGTTCCGAGTCAAGAGTCTATACACTGCACTATGGTGTAATTCTGAGTCTGTAATCATAGAAAGATTCCAAATATAATATGAATAAGGAACTAAATTTTCAAATATGATGTATCTGTGTGTGCTTTCTTATGCATTACAACATTTCCTTATGGTATGTAAGTTCTATCTGATGGTTCTATGTTTAAATGCTTGTTCGCAACATAAGTAGGTTCGATTCTTGCACATGTATGGTTCAGATCTGTTCATGTCTCTTACGCAAGATCAAGAATGAGTTATGAAGGCCCTATGAATCCTCTTAAGTCTTTTGCCTACCCTTCCCTATCTATCTGTCTCAGCAGTGCTTTGGGTGAGACTTATTCTCTTCGGAGGAGATGAAAATGCCAATGCTCTAGACTACATGGTACCTTTTGTTAGTAACCTAAGAAGGGCCCTATTTTGATCAAACTTCCGCCAACAAAATGGTTCCATTGTTGGGACTCGCATTAAAAGGGAACCTGTAGGGAGAATGATTCCACCGATCCATAGATCTGGTATTGATCAATGATGGGAAAGAAACTGTGATGCCATCATATGGGAAGAAGCGGAATTGAAGGGAAAATCGGTGGAAAACACTTGCGAAGCAATCTTTTACTCAGAAGGATCGAGCGAACCACACAAGATTTTATGGGTTAAATTCCCAGAAGATTTTTTCCACTAGATAAGGAAGCTCCAAGAAGCTCCAGATTTCCAAGGATGAGTCAAGAGGATATGTGTGTGGGATACTGAGAAGCTAGAAACACTTTAGAGGCTAGATTGTCCAGTCACATGAGCAGTTGATTTCTGGGTCAACGCCACATTAGAGGGATATATCATTGAATTTGCAGCTGAGAATCACCAATATTTCTCACGAGAAGAGTCAATTTTCAAGAAAGACGTAAGGGGAAGGCTGTTAAGAGAAATCCCCATGTGGATTAAGGTTTTCTTGATGGAGGAGGGGATGTTGAATATGTCTCTATCTAATATGGCAGCGTAAACACCCTCGCTTGGGGTAGGGTGTAACACCCTGTTTCCCCCAGTCTGTAAAAATAACTATATTGGCCAAGAACTATGGAAAAATCAAAGATGTGAATGTTTGATTTGACAGACCTTTGTATAAAAGGTCGATGAATGTAAATTATATCATGAATATGTGTCGCATGATTGCTGGGAGGGGGATGTGCTGAAAGAGACCATGATGGTTGATGAGAGGTGGTGGAAGGGGCTGGGAATGGTTGCGTTAACTTCCACCAAAATGAAACTGTACTAGTTTGTACATGCTCAGAAACCAAAGCTCACTCTCAGACCCCAGAATGAATTACCTGCTAGAATGGTAGGTGGGGAGGCTCCTCAAGAGTAAATGAGGGGATGGGGGCAAACCACCCATTCGTAGAAGCTCTCAGACCTGACCATTGGGCAGGGAAATTTTCTCCACACGCAACCTCGCAGGAAAGGCAAGGAAAGAAGTGTGGAAGGGGGGGGGGACAGAGGGGGTGCATGAAAAATAGGAATCGCGGAAGGAGAACCAAGAGGAAATCCAAAAATACAGAGAATTATGAACAGAGGAGAAGGGGAGTAACCTTCGTCTTGGACTTCCAATGAGATAGAAGTAGGAGACTGAGTCTCAAATCATCGTGGTCTAGCTTGGGGGTGGCTAGTGGTAAATCTGATTGGAATCACTGAGCCTACGGTTTGGTGGAAACGAGCACCCCTCTCAACAATCGCATCACACCTGGTGTTTTTTCTGATAAGTGTTTATATCTCGTATCTTGAATTGAATATAATGGATGCATGCTCATGTTTGTACACTCATAAATGATTGATTTATGTATAGAAGTGTTTGCCTGGTGTTTTTCTCAGAAATAATGGGTGCATGATTATACTTATATGATCATAATCGATTTATGAATAGAATGAATAAGTTCAGATTATGAGCCTATTCCCTTGAGATTTGTCCCATGTACTTGACTCACTCTATGCCCTGGTTTGATTTCCCGAAGGCACCTCCTTTCAGGAAAGTTCCCTCACATTCCAGAGCCGAAGTGAGTTCCTTGAAAGGACTACCATTTTAGTAAACATACAAGCTTACCTCACCCCTTTCACAGATTTCATAGCTCGGTAATTTAAGAAGGCCTTTCAATCAGGTCACCAAGCCTAGGGATAATTACCCAAGAACCCGTTGAAGGATTTTGTGGTCTAATTTTGGAAACCTTGCACTAGAGAGAATGGTTCCCTCAGGTTTTCGGTGTTTCGACACCTAGGAAACCCAAGGGCAAGTTCCCTTGTACTCACATATCGCGAAATCCCGACTTGCGAAACCCTGAAATAAGCTGAGAAAAGTATATGGGCTTCGGAGTTTCGGCTCCTGAGAAACCTAGATGCGAGACCTCCTCTCTTCGCATATCGTGAAATCCTGATTTGCGAAACCTTGAAATGAGCTTAGTGATGTATATGGGCTTTGGAGTTTTGGCTCCCGAGAAACCTAGGTGTGATACCTCCCGTCTTCGTATATCGCGAAATCCCAATTTGCGAAACCCCGAAATAAGCTGAGCAAAGTATATGGGCTTCGGAGTTTTGGCTCCCGGGAAACCCAGGTGCGAGACCTCCTGTCTTCACATATCGTGAAATCCTGACTTGAGAAACCCCGAAATAAGCTCAACAAAGTATATGGACTTCGGATTTTTGGCTCCCAAGAAAACCAGGTGTGAGACCTCCTGTCTTCGCATATCGCGAAATCCTGAATTGTGAAACCCTGAAATAAGCTGAGCAAAGTATATGGGCTTCAGAGTTTCGACTCCTAGGAAACCCAGGTGCGAGACCTCCTGTCTTTGCATATCGTGAAATCTTGATTTGCGAAACCCCGAAATGAGCTTAGCAATGTATATGGGCTTTGAATTTTCG
This sequence comes from Picea engelmannii, assembly GCA_009831015.1. Classification (NCBI taxonomy): domain Eukaryota; kingdom Viridiplantae; phylum Streptophyta; class Pinopsida; order Pinales; family Pinaceae; genus Picea; species Picea engelmannii. The sequence goes on from ML806180.1 coordinate 256,476, forward strand.
GCTCCCGGGAAACCCAGGTGCAAGACCTCTTGTCTTCACATATCGCGAAATTCTGATTGGCGAAACCCCGAAATGAGATTAGTGATGTATATGGGATTCAGAGTTTCGACTCTCAGGAAACCCAGGTGCAAGACCTCCTATCTTCACATATCACGAAATCCTGACTTGCGAAACCCCAAAATGAGCTTAGTGGATATAAGGATTTCGGTGTTTCGGCACCCGGGAAATCGAAGGGTATGAACCCCTCATTTTCATATATCACAAAATCCCAGTATGAGAAACCCCGAAAGGTAGAGTGCCAACATTTAATCCAAGTCATTGATAAATTCAATGATCTATTAGACTCTTTTCGGGTTTCATCACTTCGAAAGACAGAAAGCAAGGGAAGGCTTGCATCGCGATTCCCCGAATCGTGAAAGCCGGGAGCACCTTTCTGGCAAGGCAACAGGTCATAGCCAATGATCGCATGGGGAAGGATAATGGAAGGGAGAGTCTGCACCAGGCCCCATAGAAATTTGGGGATTCTGTTCCTCGAAGAAAAGACAAAAAAAAAGAAAAATCTTAGCTACCGTAGTGGGTGTGTGACATAGGGTGAGGTAGGATGAGAGTCATGGCATGAGAAAGGGGAAGGGTTCTTTGAAAAATGGGGGGGAAAAAACAAGAAATGGACTCAAGAGATGAGGGAGCCTTGAAGAGAGCTGCCATAGTTGAGAAGTGGTGGCATGTAAAGATCAAGAAAACAACAAGACAATCTGAGAAGTTGAGGAAAGAAAGTGGACCAGGAGAAGTAGAGGAAAGTCAGAGGGAAGATTTGCAGAAGATGAGAAGATAGGAATGACTGGCCAATCAAATATTAAATGAGAGAGAAGTGCAGAGAGAAAGAAGTCCCCAACAGGTGGGACAAGAAGGAGAAGGTGCAGGCATGAGAGAGGAAGAAGCCAACATGAATCTTGGAGAAGAAAGATAATATTTATCCCCAATGACAATAGAGATCAGGAATCCGACCAAAGAGATTGTCCCAGTGGAATCAAATGAGACCCCCCAGATC
>ML806180.1:276653-304326 GCA_009831015.1 Picea engelmannii
GTCCCTTTCCCATAATGATGATATCACATTATTACATGATTCCTTGATCACATGTATAGTCTAGAGTTTTGAATATATTAATCTCTTTGTTGTGATTGGTTTGTGTTGTTGTGATTGGACGACGCAAGAGAATCATAGCAGAGCGGGGATCAACAGAGATAAGGAGAGATTTTATAAAGTAAGTACATCATCCTTCTTCTCTTGTCCATTCAATACTTTAGAACTAGGGAAAGAGTAGTATTCTGTCACAGTTTGTTCCAGATCCAGGTGGATCTGAGGAGATTGGTCTGTGTCCGCACTCACGAATTTATCCTAGAACATAAAGCCGTATTCAAAACTTGGGAGAAGGTGAAGAAAGATATCAAGTATAGGTTTCAAAATAAGAAGAAGCTGGAATTAGAGATGCAAATAGATATTCAAGTTGCACAACTGTTCAGTGGAGAATCAGATCCTAGGATACATATTGAACAATGCGTGACACAGTGGCAAGATGCTGGGATACCCTCTCACTTCTGGGTCCAGGTATTCCCCCAGTATCTAGGTCCAATCCCGAAATCTTGGGTCATACATGAGGAAACCAGAAGACAGACCGACGACTGGCAAACACTGGCAGCTCAATTTTGCAAGGACTTCTCATTTACAAGTAAGTACCTTGAGCTTCAAGTAGTCTTGCAAAATATTAAAGAATTTCTTTTTACATATAGTGGTAATTAGAAATCAAACTTAGTGGTATGTGCCAAACATAGAAAATAACTCCAGACTAATCTCCAATTTCCCTTAATTGAGAAACCTATAGAATGCTATCAGATTAGCAGAGATTCAGAAAGCCTAGATGACCTAGAAGAATTGAGATACCTAGACATCAAAGAGATAGAGGGAAGCAGATAAATTCAAAACACCATACCCAGCCAGAGCGCTAGTTCCTACAATCACCCATTAAAATTTTGCAAAATCAATATAGGGACTAGAAAGCAACCCAATATAGCTATGGTGGGAGACTACTGGGATGAGAAAACTAGTCAGAAAATACAGAGTTTACTGTAAGAATATGAGGATTTGTTCCCAAAGAGATTTTCAGAGTTAAAGAGAATCAAAGGAGTCATGGGAGAAATGAAGATTGAACTGAAACCAGGATCCAAGCCTGTCAGACATACACCATACTATCTTAACCCTAGAGTAAAAGAGAAGGTTAAGAAGGAGACAGACAGGATGTTGGAAGCACATCTCATTTTTGTAGTAGAAGATGCAGAGTGGGTTAGCCTGATAGTTATTCAAAGAAAGAAATACACAAAGGATATTAGAGTCTGTGTAGACTACAAAAGCCTCAACTCTGCATGTGTACATAACCCTTTCCCAACACCCTTTACAGAAGAAGTTCTAGAACAGGTTGTGGGAGAGGAAGCATACTCATTCACATATGGATTTTCAGGATACCATCAAGTCAGGATCACTGAAGAAGACAAAATGAAGACCACTTTCATAATAGAATGGAGATCCTTCGCATATAATGTGATGCCATTTGGCTTGAAGAACACCCCTGTAGTTTTCTCAAGGATTGTGATAACATATTTTAGAGAGTTCATCCACAAATTTATAGAAGTCTATATGGACGATTGGACAATATATAGCCTTCTCAAGGAACATGTAGCGTTGTTGCGACTAATGTTTGATAGATACAGAGAGTTGCAGATATCATTGAATCTTAGAAAATGTATATTCTATGTACCACATAGGATTTTTTTGGGCCATATAGTCTGTCGAGAAGGAGTATTGGTAGACCCAACCAAAGTTGTGGTCATTGTGAATATGCCTCCACCTACTAGCGCTAAATAGTTGTGCTCCAAACTGGGACACACACGTTACTATTGCAGGTTCATTCGAAGATATGCCAACATTACGACACCTCTGGAAAACTTACTGAAAAGGATGAAATGTTCCAATGGACTCTAGAATGTGATAAAGCATTCAAGACACTCAAGGAGAAACTCATCACAACACCGATTCTGATATTCCCAAATTGGGAGAATGAATTTCACGTCCATGTAGATGCTTCAGAAATTTATTTGGGAGCTATCTTAACGCAACTTGGTGATGGAGCTATGGATCACCCTATCTATTTTGCGAGTCGGAAGTTGTCGCAAGCAGAGCGCAACTACACAATGACAGAGAGGGAGGGTCTAGCCATGATTTATGCTTTGTAGAGATTTAGACATTATTTGTTAGGATCTCATTTTAAATTCTTTAATGACCATTCTGCATTGAAATATCTAGTTAAAAAACCAGTATTAGAAGGAAGAATTTCTAGATGGATGCTATTATTTCAGGAATTTTCATTTGAAGTTATCATTGTTGGGTATGTGTTATATTCTTTGCATGTGTGTGTGGGCATGTCAGATATGACAACTGCGTCTGGCGATCCCTTGCACTAGTGCTCTATTTGTGCCGTGTGCATCGAGCACTTTCCTAGGGGGGTCCCAAGGGGGGGCAAGTATGCCTCCCCTTGGTTACATGTAGCGTTCGGGGCAGCACCCTGAAATTTGTTTTTGGGCGAGTTTTGCTATTTTTAGCAGTTTTGTAAATTAATCCCGTATTGAGGGATTAGGGTTTTGGTATCTACAGAATAACTAAAAACATTGTATATATATTGTATAGTGAATGGTGAAATTTGATATAATGATTATAAGAAAGGTTTTTCCAGTTGAGGGTTTTCGGTATAAATCTCTGTCTACTATGCGAATGAGCCATTGATTAATTTTTGTTTTGCTTAAGAATCTATATGCATTGCTTTACTTCACAAGTTTAAAACTTACATGTGGTATCAGAGCTCATTTTTGGCTTTAGAGGGACGCCTTTTTTGTTGAGGGTTTGGATCGGTCTTGATAGATCAAGTTTATCTTGGGTCTGTTATAAACTTGGGTTTAGTGGGAGATTTTGCAGTGGTGATTTGAGTGTAGAAAGAGGAATGATGAGTTCTTCTAGAATCGAGATAGAGAAGTTCAACGGTAAAAAAATTGAGCTATGGAAGCTGAAGATGGAGGACCTTCTTGTAGACAAAGAACAATGGATTGTTGTGGATCCTAGTACACAGCCTACTAGTACACCGTCTACTAGAACATAGGCAACTAGTACACAAGCTACCAGTACACAAACTACCAGTACACCACCTACTGGTATGTCGAAGGAAGATTGGGAGAAGTTGGAAAGAAGAGCAAGGAGTACTATTCAACTCTGCCTGGAAGATTTGGTTTTGTTGAATGTCTCAGGAGAATCTACAACCAAGGAACTATGGGATAAGTTGGGGAATTTGTACCAATCAAAGTCCCTGGTAAACAAGTTGTTTCTTCGAAAGAAGTTGTATCATCCTAGGATGGAAGATGGAGATTCTATGACAGAACATATAAATTCTTTTAATACTCTGGTAAGTCAACTTGTCTCTGTTAATGTTACGATTGTAGAAGAAGACAAGTGTATTACTTTGTTATGTTCTTTTCCAGAATCTTGGGATAATCTGGTTGTAGCAATTAGCAGTACCACTCAATCTACATTGAAGTATGAGAATGTAGTTTCATCCTTGTTATCTGAAGAGATGAGGCGAAAAAACATGGATGGTCACAACACATATGCTTTATTTGTAAGAGGGTGTACCCAAGACAAGAACCCTAGTAAGCCTTCGGGGTGGAGATCTAAATCTACAGGTAGATCTAAGTCTCCAGGAAAATCTTTGAGGAAATGATGGAAGTTTGGTAAAACATGGCATTATAAGAAAGATTGTAAATCTAAGAAGGTTGAAAAACCAAAGGGATCTGATAGTACCTCTTCCACAGAGGCGGAAACCTCCACTGAAGAAGGAGGTGATGTTTACCTGGCATCTACAAGTACAGATGTAGACCGTGATGTATGGTTGATTAACTCAGGTGCGTCATACCATATGACTCCTCATAGGGAGTGGTTCTCTGAATATGAAAAATATGATGGTGGTGATGTATTCCTAGGAGATGACTCAACAACAAAAATCTTGGGACGTGGAAGGGTTAAGTTGTTGCTAAAAGATGGAAGGATTAGAACACTTCTTGGGGTTCTGCACATTCCAAAACTAGCTAGGAGCCTAATAGTTGTAAGCAAGATGGATGATGCAGGAGTGGATACTGTATTTGGAAAGAACACTTGCAAGATGGTACGAGGAGAAATGGTGTTGATGAGGGGAGTTCGGTGTGGAACTCTATACAAGTTACTGGGAAGGACATATACTAATGGGTGTAATAGTTCTGTTGTCCCTGAACAGAGAAATAAATAAGACAAGACCAATATTGTCCCTGGAAAGAAGACCATGCTGTGGCATCAAAGACTGGGACATATTGGAGAAAAGGGCCTTCGAACACTACACGGTAAAGGTATGGTTGAAGGTATGTCTAATTGCACTATGGATTTTGATTTCTATGAAACTTGCACATATGGTAAACAAAATCGAGTAAGATTCCCATCTAGTGCTACAAGAGCAAAGGGGATCTTAGAGTTGATACACAATGATGTTTTTGGACTTGTTCCCGTTCCATCCCTAGGTAAATCTGTGTATTATATTTCATTCATAGATGATTTTTCAAGGAACACATGGATTTATTTTCTTAGAAACAAATATGAGGTATTTGATAAATTTAAAGAGTTTAAGGCTCTGGTAGAAAATCAAACAGAGAAGAAAATAAAGGTATTGAGAACAGATAATGGTGGAGAATTCTGCGAAAATGAATTCGAATAATTCTGTAAGAAGTGTGGTATAGAAAGGTAGAAGACTACTCCATACACTCCTCAACAGAATGGAGTTGCAGAAAGGATGAATAGGACACTGATGGAAAAATCAAGGAGCATGCTCAGTGGTGCTGGGTTAGGACAAGAATTCAGGGCAAAGGTAGTGGGTACAACATGTTACCTGGTCAATCGATTGCCTTCATCAGCGTTGGATGATAAAACTCCACACGAGGTATGGTCTGGAAAGCAACCCTCTCTTCAACATCTTAGAGTGTTTGTTTGTGATGCTTATGTACATGTTCCAAATGAAAATAGAAGTAAGCTGGATAAAAAGGCTGAAAAGTGTATCTTTATTGGTTATAAAGATGGTGTGAAAGGTTATAAGCTTTGGAACCCAGAAACCAAGAAAACTGTTTACAGTCGAGATGTTATTTTCAGAGAGGGAACAAATGTGTCCAAATAGGAATTCCTACCAACACAAGATGAACCTAAGAAAATAGAGCTTGAGTTGGATGATGCAAAATCTGAATCATTTGAAGAAGAGGAAACATAAGAAGAATAAGAAGAACCTCATACCCCAGTATTGAGGAGATCAGTGAGAGAAAGAAGGAAACCATAAAGGCATAGTCCACCTAATTTCCATTCCAATTTTGCTTTATCTATTACTGATGATGATCCCATAACTGTCAGGGAAGCAGTGAATTCAGAGGATAGTAAACTATGGAATAAGGCCATGGTTGAAGAAATGGATGGCTTGGATAAGAATGAGGCATGGGATATAGTTGAGTTTCCAGCTGGAAGAAAATATGTTGGTAGAAAATGGTTGTTTAAGAAGAAGTTTAATGCAGAAGGTAAAGTGGAGAAATACAAAGCTCGGTTAGTAGTAAAAGGTTATTCCCAGGTAGAGGGAATTGAATTTGGTGAGATTTTTTCTCCTGTTGCCAAGTTAACATCTATTAGATTTCTTTTATCTATTGTTGTTGCTTTTGATATTGAAGTGGAATAGTTGGATGTGAAGACAACATTCCTACATCGGGATATGGAAGAAGAAATCTACATGAAGTAGCCAGAAGGCTTTGTAGTGAAGGGAAAGAAAGAGCTAGTCTATAAGCTAAAGAAGTCACTATATGGTCTGAAGGAATCACCTAGGATGTGGTACCAAAAGTTTGACACATACATCCTTGGATTGGGATTTGTAATAAGTAGGGCTGATCACTGTGTATAGTCCAAGCAGGTTGGTAATCACTTCATTTATGTCGTGTTGTATGTTGATAACATGCTGTTGGTAGGAAATAACTTGGATGTTATCAAGGAGGTGAAATCACAGTTATCCTCGAAATTTGACATGAAGTTTCTCGGTGTTGCTAACTTCATTCTGGGAATGGAGATTAAAAGAGATCGTGCAAACAAGAAACTTTGGTTGAATCTGAGAAAATGTGTTGAGACGATATTGCAGAGGTTTAATATGCATGGAAGTAAACCAGTCAAGGTTCCTATTCCTATAGGTGTAAAGTTATCTACAGATCAGTGTCCCAAGACATAGGAAGAATGTTCCATATGACAGTGAAGTTGGCAGTTTGATGTATGCAATGGTTTGTACTAGACCGGACATTGCACATGCAATGGGAGTTTTGAGTAGGTATATGTCAAAACCAGGGAAGGAGAATTGGACAACAGTAAAGAGGGTCTTCAGGTATCTTCATGACACCACCAGTTATGGATTGTGCTACCAAGGAAGACCGGGATAGGACAAAGTGGTGGGAATACATGGCTTTGTTGATGCAGATTGGGTTGGAGATTTGGATTGAAGAATATCTACAAGTGGGTATGTGTTTAACCTATTTGGAGGAGAAATCAATTGGATGAGAAAAAAATAGGCTGTAGTGGCACTCTCAACTACATAAGCTAAATACATGGCAGCCAGTCATGCAAGCAAGGAAGCAGTATGGTTACAAAGATTGTGTTCAGGTATTGGGTTGGTACAACAAGCAGTGAGATTATATTGTGACAGTTAGAGTGCAATCTTCCTGGAAAAGAACCTAGCTTATCATTCGAAGACAAAGCATATTGATGTTCAGTATCACTTTGTGAGAGACATGGTTGAGGAAAAGAAGGTATTGCTAGAAAAGGTTGACACTTTGAAGAATGTTGCAGATTCATTGACAAAGTTTGTGAGCACATAAAATTTCTCCTGCTGTAGAGTAACAATGGGCATTGCTACCCTAGATTGTTGACTATATAATCCCCTGGACCCCTGGATGCAAAGAAAACAACAAGTGGGAGAATTTTGGGTATGTGTTATATTCTTTGCATGTGTGTGTGGGGGGGCGTTAGATATGATGATTGCATCTATGTCAGATATGTGTGATATTATTTGCATGTGTGTGTGTGGGCACGCCAGATATTTTTAGCGAATTTTGCTATTTTTAGCGGTCTTGTAAATTAATATCGGATTAAGGGATTAGGGTTTTGGTATCTATGGAATACCTAAAAACATTGTATATATATTGTATAGTGAATGGTGAAATTCGATATAATGAATATAATAAAGGTTTTCTCGGTTGAGGGTTTCCGGTATAATCTCTGTGTACTATGTGAATGAGCCATTGATTAATTTCTATTTTTCTTAAGAATCTATATGCATAGCTTTACTTCACATGTTTAAAAATTATATAGCTGGGAAGATGCAACGCAGGACCTGATCACCTGTCCAGGTTAGAGTTAGGGGAAAGTGGCGAAGCAGTAGATGATCAACTCCCAGATGCAGACTTGTTCAGAATTGAGGCCATACCAGAGTACTTGGAGGACATAACAGTCTTCCTAAGTATAGGGGCCTGTCCAGAGACATATTCCCCAACCCAGAAACACCTTATGGTTGTTAGAGTAGCAGATTACTAGTTGATCATCGGACAATTGTATAAACTTGGACTAGAAAGAATCCTCAGACGATGTGTCCTAGATTATGAAAGACATGCCATACTTTGGGAATGCCAAAGTGGAGTTGCAGGAGGCCACATAGGAGGAAAGTCCACGACACAGAAAGTTCTCCAGGCATGACTTTGGTGGGAAACACTCTTCAAGGATGAAAAGGTATACACTAGATCATATGATGTTTGTCAACGGGTGGGCAAGCCTTCATGCCGAGACGAGCTACCACTACAACCAGTTAGAGATCTGCAAGCATTTGAGAAATGGGTAGTTGACTTCATTGGACCAATCAACCCTATCGACAAGCATTCAAAGGCGAGGTAAATCATTACCGCAACCGACTACCTTACCCATTGGGCAAAAGCAACAACTGTACAATACTATTTGACAGATACTGCTACCAGATTCATTTTCGAGAATATCATTACGAGGTTCGTATGTCCCAAGATATTAACCAATGATTAGGAAGCTCATTTCATTAGCAACACTATAGAAACACTTACAATTTTTTTTCTAATTCAACACCACAAGAGTAGTCCATACCACCCACAAGCTAATGGAACAATCGAAGGCTTCAACAAAATTATGGAAAGGGGGTTAACAAAGGTCTGTTGCACAAACCGCGAGGAATGGGATGATAGAGTTCCAGCTGTACTATGGGCATACAAGACAACAACAAAAAAAATCCACAGGTACACACTGTTCTAGTTAGTTTACGAGAGAGAAGAAGTGGTGCCTACATAATTTATCACCCCAAGTTTATATATTGCACAAGCCACACATATGACAGAGGAGGAATTAATGGCGCAGAGGCTTAAGGAATTACAAGAACTCTAGGAAACCATATTTCTAGCAGAATTCCATCAGTCGGTTGAAAAAGAAAGACAAAAATCTTGGCATGACAGGAACATTAAGACCAAGGTATTCACACAAGGAGACAAGGTACTACTCTACAATAGTCAGTACCAGAAGCATCCTGGCAAGCTGCACATGCACTGGTTGGGACCGTTCATAATTGTGGAGATCCGACCCTTAGGAGCAGTCAGACTCATGTAACTCGATGGTGTGCTGTGACCAGGATGGGTGAATGGCACTCGCCTAAATCCCTACCTGTCTCAAAACTGAGAAAGAGGGATTGTTGCTCTAGTCCGAAGGAGCTTGTACGTTAGTAGATTTGAGTTTTCTGAAATTTTTGTAAATTTAGTTAATAAAGTCCATGTGCACAGTGTTGCGCCATGACACATAGTTCATTTTTTTGTTTAAGTGTTATTTGATACAAAACTAAAGACTTAGTAGTGCAGGATCTGGAGTATAATAGAATCCATTAATGACAGTCATCAATATGACAGGGACAACCTTTGTGGTCAGAGGGAGGATGAATCCGAGTACGATTTGAATCCATGTGCCACATGAACCCAATCTAGTCACAAACTTTATTTCCATTTCGGTACCCCATCTAAGGTCAATTAAGACATAAAGCCATGTTACACAAAGATTCCCTCGAAGTTTGCGCCGAGATACCCACCCGTCAAATAGAAAGGTCTGAAATTGACCACATCCCTATTCCACTCACGCAAATAAGTTAATGCCATAATTGCCCAATGGGATTTACCCAGTTAAACCATCTCGTTGGACAACTCAGATCCAGTTGCGTCCATATGGTCATGATCACCAGCAATTATTACTAAAATTTCTCACTAAGCCATGTATAAGGCCCTGAGAACTCGCCCGAGAATGTATCATTCCAAAAGAACATACCCATTTTCGAATTCAGCATAGTCAACCTGCATGCACCAATGTGAAATCCACAGTCGTAACCCTAGCCCTTAGCTGCCACAGAAGTGTGAATGCCAAGAGACATAGCAAGCCGAAGCTCTATGTCTAAAGAAGTGGTTCCATAGGTGATCTCAAAGGGAAGGTGGAGCATGTTAAGATCCTTGATCTTGACCTCACAGATTCAACCTTGTTTCCTCATATGCACAGAGATGTTTTTTGGGAGATGGCTCCAGATGGAATTGGAGGTATGAAATTTGTGCCAAAATCATAGTTCATCAATTTTTTCAATTCGACCATCATGAACCTGAGAGACCTACCGGTCTTCGGTACCACTGGTGAGGTTGCACGATGCACATAATTTCTAATAAGAAGGGTGCATGAAAGAAGCCTATGGTTGGATAAGCGATATCCAATACATGCTAAAGACATCCAACAACTTACTCGACTATCCTCCCAAGGAGAGGATGTGTCGAAAGGATTCCAAGGTCCTAGTAAGCACGGGAAAAAGAAAGGCGAGCTTAGCATGTATGAGAAATTCAACACAAAGAGGGGGGGATGCACATCGATAATTGAACTCATCCTACCCAAGACAGTCTGGACTAACTATTACATCATAGCCACTAAGTTTATGAGTTCATACTACAAATGTGAATGCACTCTAGATGCATTATCAGTAGCTGAATTTTGCGCCAATGGAGATGTATTCAATTGGTGCAGTTACCTGCTAGAGGAACTCCTAGTAGCATGCGAGGAAGCATAGGAGAAGGGACAAACCTTCAATTACGAATATATACTCATGGCATTCGCTATGTTTAAATGGAAGCTACCTGTGGGAAGACAACCGACGATACCAAACAAAGGGCACATGGAAAAGATGTTCGAGCCATGGTAGTCCAGGCCAGATTCGGAGAATAGAACATTCAATGCCGCAACATTTGCTAAGTGGTACAATGGGTTGATCAACGTAACACATAGGTTTCATATCCCACATGAGATACTCAACTGCAATATGAGAAATATTTCTTTCAGCATGAACCAACACCATATATTTGTCTGGCCAAGACATGTGAGCAGGGAATATTTCCACACAAGGATGATGTCGTTCTATCTGGATGAGGAGGCCTTTGACAGGGAAGTCATATCATGTCCAGGAGTCAAACGTAACCCACACAAGTCATGAATTCATTATATCCTACATGTGGAGTTTCTAAAGAAGAAATAAAAAGATGTAGAGGCGGGACCAAGCTTAGGTCCAGAGCCACAAAAGCCAGACGCTTCAACACAATCAGACTCTTAGGAGGAAGAGGATATGTAGCAGTTGGATTAGAAGAAAAGATCGTCCATCCATCAACTGCCAACCGATGCAGTGTTATCTGGTGCAAATGTTAACCGGATTGGTGAAGAGGCCCAGAACCGGGGTCTCATCGAACAAACCCCTGAACCCATAACCCCTTGCATCGACCCCTCTCCACACCCGCTCAATAGCCAAAGATAGCACTATCATTCACATTCATGATGAATTGGAGCCTGAAACATTTTCATCTACATTCATCACTGAGCACCCTCCATTACCACTACCCCAATCACCAAGCCCCATCACCACCATCCCACCCCAAACCACAACCCCAAAGCCAATGCAGCTCGATCAACCAGAGATAGTGGATCAAGGACTCCCAGAAACAACCCAAGAATCACCCAAGCCAAGATCAGAAGTTTTTGGTCCAGACCCCAAATGTAACACACCCCGTCCACCCACTGACCAGGGAATGTCACTTACTCAGACACTTAGCTTATTTTTGACAACATAATGTAACACCCAGTATTCAATTGAGGTATGACACATAACTTTTTTTTTTTTTTCTCTCTAAATATGTATATACACACACAGGCATACATACATACTGAACTGCATTCAATTAAACATATACATACAGTGCTCTAGCGGAAGCCTCACATATAAAAGATAAACAAACAATTGTGTTATGTAAATATACGATTTTCAGACTGATTTAATAGTGAACATAGACATGCAGTGTATATTGGGTATATCCTTAAACATACAGACAATTATGATCACACAAGTAATAAAACCCATAAAACAACACATAAATGACAATGCAGCATGGAATTCAACACATAACCGATACTTATCTTGGTAAGAATGTCTCCAACTGCATGAAGACCGTCCACGAACCTCCCAACCTTAGACTACACTGTTTGTCACTCTCAACAGTGAGTCACCCCCGAACTGGGACTAGACTCCACCCAGGAAAGGGATTCCTAACTCGGCTAAAGGTTCACGGTCAACTAGAAAGACTCCTTCTCAGGTGTTCACTCAACTACAACCTACAACCTCTCCTTGCCCACATGCCTGTCCCACCCAAGGAAGTGTGCCCCTTCTCTGCTCAATAGTCCTTCGGATGCCCCACTTCCCTTCCAAGGCTTTAGCAACAGGCCAGACCAGAAGTCTCAGAGTGCTATAGCCACAATTTATCACCTTCAAGAAATCGATCCTCAACAATTCCCTCACTTAGAGAATTTCTCACGGGCCTGACAACCCACCTCTTCAATCCCGCTCCCAAGCTTACAGGTACACCAACAAGAATGGATATCAATATGGTCTGGGTACAATGGTAGGAATATATGAGGTATCTCAAGGGCTGACAGAATGTATCATGGATACTGGTTCTCTAGTTGAAGGGAAAAATGGTAAGATTCTCCTCCTCCTCCCAATGATCGATCCCCCCCCAAAGGAACTAAGTCTCGGCAATAAGTATGCATGTCTCCAACTTGACACTTGTCATGTTGGAAGCTACTCTGATACACTTGTCCCCTACTTTAGGACTTAGGATAAATTAATTATCCGTACTTTATGTTTTTAAGAAATATTAATATAATATTTTTTTTCAGCTTTAAGCTCTCTAGCTTAGCCCTGTTCTTAACTTTAGGCCCTCCCTTTCCCTATTTGGTGGAATATAGTCCCCCTTCTCTTTTATCATGGTTGTTCTGTGTGCAATGATGTATTTTTATATTAATCACGAGATATATAAAAAATAGGCACTCTAGCCTTTAACATCTAGGCACGCTGGCCTAATTCCAAGACATAAGCATTCTGGCTTATAATACTGGCTCACCAACCTATAATGCATATTATATACACAAAGTTTCGTTGACCTTAATATTGTGTGCACTTTAGTTGCTACGCGCGATATCCGCTGACCTCAAGGTTGCGCACTCTTTAGTTACTGTGCACTGTATCCTCTGTCTTTAAGGTTGTGTGCACCTTAGTTACTGTGCGCGGTATTAAAAAATGTGCACATTACATCCCTTTACTGCGCAGTATATGCACACACCATGCCATGAAAGGTGTATTACAAAAATGATGTCTAAACAACTCACTAGCTTAAATATACTTGGATTATATTTACATTTGGGTTCGGCCGAGGGATATTACAATCCCCTCCCCTTATTTATGCACTGTCCTCAGTGCATCATGTACACATATATAACAAAATTCTCAAAATTCTTCAAAAATATGTGGGTATTCTTCCCGCATTGCATCCTCATGCTCCCAAGTAGCATCTTCAGGTCCGTTCCAGGTCCATTGGACCTTTACAAGCCCTATGGATTGATTTCGAAGTTGTTTGATTTTTCAATCCAGGATGTGCATTGGATGCACTTGGAAAGCGCCTTCTTGCTCCACCTAAATAACATTCCAATCAATAACATGATTAGCATTACGTATGTATTTCTTTAGCAATGATACATGGAATACATTATGAACAGACATAGATGCAGACAATGCAATCATATAAGCAATGGGACCAATCCTCTCTAGGATTTCAAATGGTCCACAAAATCTGGCTGCCAACTTGGTGCAGCTTCCCAGCTTCAGGGAACTCCTGTTAGCTTTTACTTTAAGGAAAAAATGATCACCCACTTTGAGTTCTCTGTCGATTCTATTTTTTTATCAGCATAACTTTTCTGTTTGTCTTGGGTAGTTTTCAAATTCTGCTTAATTTTTAACATCTGGTCCTCCATCTCCTTGAGCAACTTTCACCCAGCTATTGTTCTATCAGCTAGATTATCCCAACTTACTGGAGTATTGCACCTTCTGCTATAAAGTGCTTCAAATGGGATCATTTTCAATGATGCCTGATACCCATTGTTATAAGCGAATTCTACTAAATGTAGGTAGTCTTCCCATTTTGATGGTTTATTCATCACATACATTTTCAACATATCTTCTATCACTCTATTCACCCTCTCTGTCTGTGCACCAGTCTCAGGATGGTAAGATGTACGAAAGTTCAGATTCATTCCGAATCCTTTGAACAATCCTTTCCAGAAATTCGAGGTGAATTTTGGGTCTCTGTCAGACATAATCGTTTTAGGAATTCTGTGCAATCGCGCCACTTCCTTCATGAAAATATCAACAACATCTGCTACTTTGTGAGTAGTTTTTAGTGGAATAAAATGGGCAACTTTTGTAAGCTTGTCCACCACTACCATAATCGAATCATGTAGCTTGCTTGTTTTGGGAAATCCCATAATAAAATCCATTGTCACCACTTCCCACTTCCATTCAGGAATGGGCAAAGGTTGCAACAATCTTGCTGGGTGCCTATGCTTTGTTTTAACTTTCTGGCATTCCATACACCTAGCGATGTATTCTGCAATTTCTCTCTTCATACATGGACAAAAGTATTGGCTCTTGACCATTGCTACGGTTTTCTGATATCCAAGGTGCCCTGCATAAGGAGCATTATGCATCTCATGCAAACTTATGCGTTTCAAGTCCTGGACATTTGGTACAAAAATTCTATTCTTGTGCAGCAGTATTCCATCTACTCCCAACTTACAAATACCCATCTTCTGTGGTGTCTTACCTTGCTGTAGTTTTTCTATCAATTCTTTGTATTGCAGGTCTGCATTTGTAGCCTCCAAATTTTTTCTTTTAACATTAGTCTGATACATGCTGATGGCTATAGCATGAAGCTCATGCACCCTCCTACTAAGTGAATCCACCACTTTATTTTCTTTCCCTTTGATATGCTTTATATCAAAGTCATATTCCCTTAGAAATTCTAACCATCAGTTTTGTCTAGCATTTAGATTTGGCTGATCAAATAAATATTTCAAACCATTGTGGTCTATTCTTAACTCAAACCTTTTTCCCATGAGGTAGTGTATCCATTTCCTCAGGGCATGCACTATGGCTTCCAAATCCAAATCATGAGTGGCATAGTTTCTTTCATGATCCTTCAACTTCCTTGATTCATAACATATCACAAATCCATTTTGGCTGAGGACTCCACCAAGTCCTTCATTACATGTGTCTGTTCATATAATGAAATCTTCATTTGGGTCCGCAATCCTTAGTATTGGAGCACTTGTCAATAATTTTTTCAAATGTTGGAAACTCCTGTCACAGTCCGACGTCCACTGAAACTTCATACCTTTTCTTTGCAAGGAAGTGATTGGGTGTGATATCTTCAAGAATCCTCCAATGAATCTCCTGTAGTAGCCTGCAAGGCCCATGAATGATCTAACCTCTGTCACATTCTTTAGTGCTGACCATTATGTAATGGCTTCAATCTTCTCGGGGTCCACTGCTATCCCATCTTTTGAGATGATATGCCCCAAATAATGAATTTGTTTCTGTTAAAATGAGCACTTGCTCAATTTGGAATACAACTGATACTCCCTTAATACTTACAACACCATCCTCAAATGATGTTCATGCTCTTCTTCTGTCTTAGAGTATATAAGAGTGTCATCCAAAAAGACAATGAAAAACTTGTCTAAATATTCTCGGAAAACACCATTCATTAAGCACATGAAAACAAATGGTGCATTTGACAACCCAAATGGGACCATTGTGAACTCATAATGACCATACCTTGTCCTGAAGGCGGTCTTGTTGATATCCTCCTCCTTAATTCTTACATGACGGTATCCCGATCTGAGATCTATCTTTG
Source organism: Picea engelmannii (assembly GCA_009831015.1). Lineage (NCBI taxonomy): Eukaryota > Viridiplantae > Streptophyta > Pinopsida > Pinales > Pinaceae > Picea > Picea engelmannii. Next base: position 292,082 of record ML806180.1, read on the forward strand.
AAAAGATCTTTGCATCCTTCAATAGATCAAAAAGATCATCAATCCTTGGCAGAGGATACTTGTTCTTTACAGTCACTTTATTCAACTGTCTGAAATCAATCCACAATCTTAATGTTCCATCTTTATTTTTCACAAACAAGATTGGGGCACCCCAAGGTGATACACTTGGGCATATATACCCCTTCTTCAGAAGTTCTTCAAGATGCATTTGCAACTCCTTCAATTCTGGTGTACTCATTATGTAAGGAGCCTTTGACACGAGAGCTGCTCCTGGTGTCAGATTTATATAAAAATCGAGGTCTCTCCTTGGGGGTAGTCCTAGTACTTCCTTGAATACATCTTCAAACTGTTTGATGACTGCATAATTCTCCAAATTCGGCACCTTGTCTTCAGGTGTCTCCTCCATATGAGCTGCAAATATTTGACATCCTCTTCTATAACATTTCTTTAGCTGCAATGCTGGAATTTCTCTAATGGTTACTATCTTGGGAATTCCTTGCACTTTCCTTTGGTTCCCTTCTTCATTCAAGAAAGTGAATTCTTTTTTATAACAATCCAATAGAGCTTGATGTGGATCAAACCAATCCATCCCAATTAAACAGTCATAGGAACCTAAGGGTAAGATATTCAAATTTGCCTTGGTTTTCAGTCCGTTAATGTCCATGAGACATGACTTAACCATGTCATTAACCTTTCTTTTGGTTCCTGTAGCCAACTGTAACAAACAAGATTTTCCATGTCTGCTTCTTAGCAATTACAAACTTTCTACCATCTTAGGATCTATATAACTATGACTAGCTCCTGAATCAATTAAAATAGCAATGGTTTGGTTGTTAATCATACCTTCCACTTCAATCATGTGTGAATAATATTCTACTTGCTTGTTATCCAGGGCTGCATAGATCCTTAGCACATTTCTGCCCATGTCCTCTACTGTTTCATCTTGCTGTACATTATAAACAGTCCTTCCTTTTTCACCTCTCTGAGGACAATCTCTAAATCTATGATCTCCTTTACAACCCCAACATTGAATAGGTGGCTGCCTTGGCCTTTGGCCTTCTACCTCTATCGTTTTGGGATCTTTATAAGTTGGTGGTCCTTGTGGACTATTTATGAAGAATGATGGTTTAAATCATTTTTTCCTCTGATCCACCTTGGACTTCTTTTTGTCTTCCCAAGCTTTTTGGAAAGTTTGCCTTGCTTTCTGCTGATCATATAGACATTTAGCTCGCCTTACAGTCTCTTCCAATGTCTTGGCACCTATCATCGTATTGTATTTTGTCATTGATGAATGATGGAAATCCACTCAAATACCTTTGAATTTTAACTGTCTCATCCTTGATGAAGGAGACGTACTTCAGTAGTTTTAGGAATCTTATTTCATATTCATCTATGGTCATACTTCCAAGTTTGAGTTCAAAGAACTCTTTCATTTTCTTGTCATAATACCTCTTAGTCAAGTATTTCTTCTCAAAATACTTCTTAAATTCCCTCCAAGTAACACTCTTCTCTTTAATGTGCTGTACTTGCACAAGATGATCCCACCACATGGATGCCTTTCCTTTGAGTTGATAGATAGAAATTCTACCCTCTGCATGGGAAGAATAATTGTGTAATTGAAAATACTTCCTCATGCTCAATAACCATGTTTCTACATCTTCATCCTTCTTGTGCTCACCATCAAATGTAGGAGGTTTGATTTTGTTCATTTCTCCTCGTAGCTCATCCACCTAGACCTCTTATGCTATCTGACAGGGGATGGAATTGTGTTGCTACCTACACTTTTCTTGGAATGATTTCAGGAGTGATGGTGGTGTCTGCTAACATTTCGTGATCTCTTTTTCTCATCCGAAGGTTTGTGACTTCCAGATTTTCTTGAGTCACTTTCTTTTTCCAATTTCTTTTCTATTCTGTTCAGACTTTGCAATAACTTCATGTTGAAGTCATCCTGCTACTCTTTTTCTCTCATAAGCCTTTCATTATCAGCTTTATGGCCTTGGAAATCCTTTTTCAAATTTTTAATAGTCTCTACCATATTCAGGTTTTCATCCCTTTCCTCTCCATGTCCATTGGAGTTTGTTCCTTCAATGTCCAAATGGACATTCATCCCTCTACTCTCATCTTGTTGACTATAGTTTCCTCATGTCTCTTCCATTCATATGGACTTTGTATTTGATCTAATTTGATCTATTTGTTGTTAGTTCTGCAAAATGTGCAACCATTAAAAATTATTAGTTTAACTAAATCAACAATCCACGAGAAATATGAACTATTTCGGCTCAATAATTATATCAGAATTATCTTTTCTGATTTCTTGGTGTTGCCACCATGACAATTCTTAGACACGACCCAAGTTTTGAGAACTTAGCAAGCACTATATCAATCACGTAGAGATACATCGGGTGCAAGGTGGTTTTCCGAAACCACTTTTGCATAAATTTCGATGTCACGTGCTTCAATATGTCAAATCCACCATTCGTGGGATGGGTGACGGTTATTCATATCACTCTATCTCATTCGCTTGTACCTCACAACTGTTTGAGTTAGGTGAATGCCACCATGTAACAGACTCAAAAAGTTTAATCATTTGAATTGGATTAGCCAAGCATGGCAACCCATTGCACTTGTGCACATGTCTGTTAGGGATTCATGATTTAGGTTCTATAATTACCAACTCTTGGGTATGGAAGCATCATCTTATCCATCAGTGAGCAGTATCCAAATTGGCTTGAACTTCTCATCTCTGCAAAGGTATTTCGGTGTCCACAAAGTTGATCTATATGGACCCATTTAAATCCAATGAGACTGGTTATTCGGGAAACATGCTAAATTTTCCTGCGAGTACGAAGGAAAAGGTAGTCGTGCAGATACTGGCGACTAAATTTCACACAACACCTGTTACTAATTCAAGATTGGAAATTAGGTTGAATCCAATCGTGAGGGATCTAGTTATCAATAGACCAACTGCTAAGAAGAAACAAAGCAAGTGACATAAGAAAGAACCCATCGTTGAAGTGGTTGAGAGTGTTGGAGAGAATCAACCGGTCTAGTTAGATTCTTTAAAGGAGGAGCTAGCTAAGCTGAAATGAGCCCTCAATACAATTGAGTATATTTCAATGATTTTTGGACAGATGATAGTAGAGGTAAGGAAGCTCCGGAGAGGATAGACCTGTTCTTGTACAGTTTCTTTGAATAGGGCCACTGCTATTTTGAATCATCCCCTTTTGTAATTTTGGATTTTTAATGAATATATAAGCACATAAGTGGATTTTGTATTGCTTAAGACAAGATTCCACTGATGATGTTACGAATCTTGTTTCCTTTAATATTATGTGTCTTCTTGTAACTTATATTTCACTTTCAATTGTTTGAATAAAACCCATAATTCATCTCATTCGCTTGACTCATTTTAAATAATACTTCAATGCAGTTGTGTATTCCTCTTTCTTTGAATACTATGTAAATTTTTCTAATTAAAATTAGGCTCGTCATCTTAATTATCTTTTCAGACGATTTTGCGCACATAAAAATTCAACCCGTGTACCTTTATTTATCGTGCAAATGAATTTATAAGGTAAATCATGTTTCCGCGCACATGTATCTGCTATACATTTCCTCTTTGTTGCACCAATAACTTGCGCACACTACTTCTGTGTTGCGCGCCAATATCCTCTGCGCATTGTTTCTGTATCACACTTGGATATTCCACATGCATTTCTCTCTATGCATTGCATCGTGCTAAAGTTCAATATGCAATACCACATACAATAATCTGTATGCCCCACTGAATACTCTGTCGCTACCGTGCACAACTACTTGCGCACACCCTTTCCTGCATTGTAGCGATACAACACATAATCCTACTATGTGCGCACCAAGCAAACTTCACTATGCCTCACAATACTGTGCACACCACATGCACCTTTACTATGTGTATGCACTCCGCGCAATGCTAAATTTAGTGCGTGCATCTCTACATATTATTCTTCCGCGCGGTGGCTCAATTTTCCATAAACGCAATATACTGTATACCATACTATAATCGATACCATACTGTAATATCGTCTCCATTCGACTGGTTTGGCCCATTCATGCTCAGTGTTGAAAACTGATGCTTTGATACCATACTGTAACACACCCTATCCACCCACTGACCGGGGAATATCACTTACTCAGACACTTAGCTTAGTTCTGACAACATAATGTAACACCCAGTATTCAACTGAGGTATGACACATAACTTTTTTTTTTTTCTCTCTAAATACGTATATACACACACATGCATACATACATACTGAACTACATGCAATTAAACATATACATACAGTTCTCTAGCGGAAGCCTCACATATAAAAGATAAAAAAACAGTTGTGTTCTGTAAATATACGATTTTCAGGTTGATTTAATAGTGAACACAAACATGCAACGTATACAAGGTATATCCTTAAACACACAGACAATTATTCTCACATAAGTAATAAAACCCATAAAATAACACATAAATGACAATGCAGCATGGAATTCAACACATAACCAGTACTTATCTTGGTAAGAATGTCGCCAGCTGCGTGCAGACCATCCAGGAACCTCCCAGCCTTAGACTACACTGTTCATCACTCTCAACAGTGAGTCACCCCCAAGATGGGACTAGACTCCACCCGGGAAAGGGATTCCTAACTTGGCTAAAGGTTCACGGTCAACCGGAAAGACTCCCTCTCAGGTGTTCACTCAACCACAGCCTACAACCTCTCCTTCCCCACATGCCTGTCCCACCCAAGGAAGTGTGCCCCTTCTCTGCTCAACAGTCCTTTGGCTGCCCCACTTCCCTTTCAGGGCTTCAACAATAGGCTAGACCGAAAGTCTCAGAGCGCTATAGCCATAGTTTATCACCTTCAAGAAATCGATCCTCAACAATTCACTCACTCAGAGAATTGATCATGGGCCTGACAACCCGCCTCTTCAATCCTACTCCCAAGTTGATAGGTACACCAACAGGAATGGATATCAATCTGGTCTGGGTACGGTGGTAGGAAGATACAAGGTAGCTCAAGGGTTGACGAAATGTATCGTGGAAAATGGTTCTCTGGTTGAAGGGAAAAATGGTAAGATTCTCCTCCTCCTCCAAATGGTCGATCCCCCCCCAAAGGAACTAAGTCTCAACAATAAGTATGCATGTCTCCAACTTGACACTTGTCATGTTGGAAGCTACTCTGATACACTTGTCCCCTACTTTAGGACTTAGGATAAATTAATTATCTGTACTTTATGTTTTTAAGAAATATTAATATAATATTTCTTTTCAGCTTTAAGCTCTCTATCTTAGCCCTTTTCTTAACTTTAGGCCCTCCCTTTCCCTATTTGGTGGAATCTAGTCCCCCTTCTCTTTTATCGTGGCCGGTCTGCGCGCAATGATGCATTTTTATATTAATCATGAGATATATACAAAATAGGCGCTCTAGTCTTTAACATCTAGGCGTGCTGGCCTAATTCCAAGACATAAGATTTCTGGCTTATAATACTGGCTCACCAGTCTATAATGCATATTATATACACAAAGGTTCGCTGACCTTAATATTGCGCACACTTTAGTTACTGCGCGTGGTATCCGTTGAACTCAAGGTTGCACGCTCTTTAGTTACTGCGCGCTGTATCCTCTATCTTTAAGGTTGTGTGCACCTTAGTTACTGTGCGTAGTATTAAAAAATGTGCACATTACATCCCTTTACTGCACAGTATACGCGTGCACCGTGCCATGAAAGGTGTATTACAAAAATGATGTCTAAACAACTCACTAGCTTAAATATACTTGGATTATATTTACATTTGGGTTCGGCCGAGGGATATTACACCAAAGAACTAGATCAAAGTATGAATATGAATGGTCTAAACCCAGACATCCAGGAACAACAACCCGAGCCTTCAGCACAAGGGAAAGCTGCCTAAACTGAAGAGGAGCTACACGTCCAAAGCAAACAACAAATCCCCCCGTTGACCAAGGGTGAGGAGGTATGAGAAACCACAATGCAGGAGGTATAAGTAACAAAAGAGAAGGAGCTAACACAACCTCAGAAACAACCAAAATCAACACCTAGGCATAGCACGACATCCACGTGTGAACAAATGGGGCGGGTTCTCCAAGACCCTCAGTAATGAACAAAACTGATGCAGCTTTGCATAGCCAAAACAAAGGTTTTGACTCTTTTGATCGCAGTGCTAAGGTCAAATATTGCGACAGGACCACTAATAGATGAGGAGGTAGAGACCCGTTCATACCACTCAATGGCCAGTGGACTTCCACTGTAGACACGAGCACCCATAGACACAACTCCTTCATCCGATGATCTCATGCAGTGGTCAGCGTCGCAATTATTTGGACTGATCAGATCATCAACTGATCAATTAGAGAAAAGGCTCCAGGAGGCTGAGAGATCCGATGAGGTTGGAAGGAAGGAAGAGTTTGTCACACAAACATGCAAGATGAAAGAACCACATGACAAAATACAAGTTCAACGCAAGATGGAAAGAGTGCAAGAAAGACTTGCCAAATCTTGGCCGAAGATTCAGAAGATTGCGCCCGAACTACTTGAAGTCAGTGATGCAGGTGAGCCGAAACACTAGATTGAGTTGCTACAAGGAGCATGGACACAACTCACCACTCAAGATGAGCAACTAAAAACACAGTTACAACAGGCACAACAAGAAGAAGCGCAGCAGCCCCAGAAGCTGCAAGAGAAGATGCAGAAGATAGTACTGCAAGGTAACAATGCCTGAGCAACATTACACAAGCACATAGAGGAATGCAATTTTTTTTTTAGGGAAGTCAGTGACTGGATGGGCATCATCGCTCAACGCAACCAAGTCTTGGAGGAGGTGCGCACAAATATCCAGGTGCTGAACGAATAATTTGCAGCTACAATGGATCCTATGGAGCAAAAACCAAATTTTGATCAAATCCAACAGGCGGACAATGAGTTGAACGCCCTCTTTGAGGTTCAGTCCATAGCAAAGAAAGAGATGCGCAAATTTCGACCTATTATTTAGGCAGTATACATGCAAATGCATCAAGTTGATGCAACAACAGACTCCAAGTGAAACTTGTTGGTCATGTCTAAGACAAAGGCGAATAACAAGGAGACAACTCAACAATTTGTTGCAGAGGCATCACTCCTCACCAGGAAATGGCAGGATAAAGTGGGAAAATTTCAAGGAGTGAAACAATGAGCCTTAGAATTGGTACTAGAGTTGGGCCCTTCATTTGAAGACGTAAAAGAAGAGAAATCACAAACAAAAGAGCCCAAGGAAGAAGAAAAGGAGGACAAGGGAAAACAATAGATTCTCCTGGGAGATGCAAAAGAACCAATTACTTGACTCGAGGGCGAGTGAAGGATTGTGGTCAGAGCCTATTGGGCCCTTTATTTTTGGATAAGGAATTGTGCAAGTTTTGACTGAGCACGAGTTGCACAAGCTTCAACAGAGGCTGGAAATCAGAACAAGAAAGAGTAACATAAAGTAGTTGCAAAAGTCAGCGCAACGCTAGCTAAGCAAAAAATGGCTGCAACAGAACAAGAAAGCGTGCAAGCCGAGAAGGAAGACACAACCCAGCTTAGAGATAGTGATGAACATAATTGTAAAAGGAGAAAGGTTGATTAGTTGTTGTGGTTTCCATTGTTGTTGTTGGTCAGTTAAGTCGTGAGTCTGTAATGAATTTTATCTACCAGTTTGAGAGTTGGAGCTCCGCGACATGAGTTTAGAGTCAAGAGTCTATACACTACACTATGGTGTAATTATGAGTCTGTAATCACATAAATATTCCAAAGATAATATGAAAATTTTCAAATGTGATGTATCTCTGTGTGTTTTCTTATGCATTGCAACATTTCCTTATGGTATTTAAGTTCTATTTGATGGTTCTATGTTTAAATGCTTGTTCGCAATGTAAGTAGGTTCGATTCTTGCACATGTATGGTTCATATATGTTCATGTCTCTTACGCAAGATCAATAATGAGTCCTGAAGGCCCTATGGATCCTCTTAAGTATTTTCCCTACCCTTCTCTATCTATCTGTCTCAACAACGCTAAGGGTGAGACTTCTTCTCTTTGGAGGAGATGAAAATGCCAACGCTCTAGACTACATGGTACCTTTTTTTGGTAACTTGAGAAGGACCCTGGTCTGATCAAACTTGCGCCAACACCACCAGGTTTCGATAAAACAAACTGATGTATGGAAGAAAAAACTCAAATCTAGAGAATTAATTTTTAGTGGTTGGTCATTCCTTTTGGATTGGATAATGGTCAAGAAAAATTCATGAGGATGATGGATGATATATTGTGTTCATTAAAAAAATATTGTGTGGTCGTATGTTTGTATGAAATCCTCATCCTTATTCGTACCTTATTAGAACATTTGCAACACATTAGTAGGTCATGAGAACCCTGCGAAAACACAAGTTATATGACAATATGGAGAAATTTTCATTTGGAATGCAAGAATTAAATACTTATGATACATTGTAGATGAACATGGGGTGCAAGTGGACCCAACAAAGATCTAATTCATCCATGATTGATCATCCCTAACGAATATGATAGAGCTTTGTATCTTCTTGGTCCTTTCCAAATTCTATTGTAGGTTCATGTTGGGGTTCTCTCATATCACTTGGCCCCTCAATCAAGTAACCAAAGGTGGAACTAAATCCAATTTTGTCTCGTTGTTTGGAACTAAACACCACCTCTTCTTTGCACCAATCATCACGTTGTCAAACCTATCACAGCCATTTGAGATTGAGAAATATGTCTGCGACTATGTTATCGATATAGTTCTCACTTAACAAGAACATATGATGTTGTTCGTATATATCCCACCTATGACACATAAATTTCCTCTATTGTTAAAGCATGCCAAACGTGGAAGAATTATATTCTAGGAAAGAAAATGATCATCCACATTGATCACAATCCTTTGTAATTCATGCAAACACAAGGAATGTTTCAGAATAACCACCATTAAAAGTGGTCCACATACTTGCAACAATTCCACTTAAACATTAAGTATAAGAAGGGTAGCACCAATAGTTTTGCATACTACATTAGTCAACCCTCAGTTGTGGCACTAACCACAATTATTAACTCCCATGGGCATGAGACATCCATATGACCATAATTATACAACAATGAATCTAACTTTGTTGCTACTTATCAAAAACTGAGTGTAGGAAAACAAGTCCCAAAATTCCACCTCCAAGATGTTCTCTTGTGCTATCTAGGCCATCTTTGTGTTTCGTGAAGGGAGCATGAAAAGATAATTTAGGAGGCACATTGTTGTCAGGTGGTAGGGAAATTTTGTGTGGAGAAGACAATAGCAATACTTTAGAAGTATTTATACTAGTCAAATATTTGACAAAACCTCAACCCTATTATCAGGTCATGCACTGCCTATGCCATCGCTAAAACATCCATCAAGAAGAAATGATTGTACACTCCTCTCTCTACCCTAGATAAACCTTGGAATTTAGTCTCCATGGATTGCATCTTAGGTTTTCCCTCCACCAAACATGGTCAATATTGTGTCTTTGTTGTCATCGATCAGTTCTCTAAGATGGCCATTTTGGCACCACATAGAAAGAGTATCACAACCAAGGCCACTACCATGATCTTCTTTGAGAATGTTTGGGTTCATTTTGGGCTACCATGAACCATTATTTCAAATAGGGATAACAAGTTCCTTATAACAATATACCATTGTTTTATTCATTAATAGAAGTTGGGTTTTGACTGTATTAATTTTCTCTCTACGATATTCCTATGTGTGTTTCATTTCATTAACTATACAATCCAAATCACTCTTTCAATAGTGATTCATGGATCACACAATTTGTGGGTGGATTCTTTCTACAAACCTTCCATTCCATCAACCCTTTGCAATATCGGATCATGGATATCCTTACAACCATCACCTTTCATTACTTGTGTATAAAACAAAGATTGATCCTCAGTCTATTATGCATTTATCAACATTCATTCTTATACAAACCTGAATGTTGAGTATTACGTAGAATGCATAAGTATTTCATATAATACATAGGTATTGCATAGAATGCATGTGTGGCTCAATCCAAACTCCATTATGGGTTTATTTTAGATCATATGTCTTCTTTTTGTGAAATTTATGTTGTTTTTCTCCTCTATGTAGAGTCATCTGTCAGTGGCATGCACTCCATGCATTGTTTATCGAAATTGATATATATCATATGATCACGATTTCATTAAGTATTGCATTGAGTAATGAGAGAATATGGATGCAAACAACCCAAATCATACCATGGAATATGTAGTTGGTAAGTTATAAAATTAGAAATTTCTATTAAAAATTTCAATCTTGTTATATGCGAATAATTTCTACCCCCTTGCACAACACAACTTTCTCTAAATATGGGAAAGGGTTTATATTTTACTGGAAATAAGATTTCCTTGTCATCCATAAATATTTATTTTTTCTTTTCAATTGCTCTGCTCATGGAATGCTTCCCTCTATTTCATTTTCCTTGCAAAATTTGTTATTTTTACAATCTATCTCAACCATGTTGAAGGGAAAAGAGGAAGGGGATAAGAACCTAATGGTATATGTAGAGATATATCATCCCTTGATAAGTGGATTTAATTTAATTGTCGAAACAAGATTCTATTTCTTGGTTTCCATTTCCACAAACATGATTTTGTTTGCAAGTGGAGAACACTCGAGATCAATACCTTTGGTTATTGGTTTTTAAACAATAAAAATTTAATTAGAATATTATGGATGTTTAATTTTATTTATTAGAGATTCATCAATATTTGAAATTTTTTTGGTCATTTTTAAAACATTTTCCAATTTGTAATTTGTCATGGATATTCCACTGGAACATCTCATCACAACATATCTTATATTATTTTGATTTATTATCAGGTTTATTTCCTTAGATCTCAAATTTATTATCTCTATCTTATTGCTCAAAATTAATGAAATAAATTAAATATGAAAATGAAAGACTACGAAAATGAACACACCATCCACACAAATTAGCATAAGATGTATCATGGGAAACCCAATGTGGGAGAAAACATAGCTAGAAGGTGAGGCCTATGCTCTTCTCTCTTTTATTTGGTATTGAAATGAAAATACAAAGAAAGGGGAACTCACTATGGAGTTTTCTTTGACACTACGATCTGAATGGGTGATACATAATTATATTCCTCCTCTGATATGTGCTCAAATCCCAATCCTATATAATATTTTCAACTATGGAACAAGTACAGTGTTAAAATAATTGAACCCTTTCTCCTCCTAGTGGCCCAATATTTAACATAGCCTAATAGTCATCTAGGGTTAGGGTTTTTGCATGTCTCAACACTCAATTATTGTTAAGGTTTTGGACCTTATATGATCCAGATTTATGAGTGGAACAAACTAATTATCATACTGAATACAATAAACACATAGATATGAAGAACAACACAGATATTCAATGAACAATATCTTCTATTGAATAAATGAAATAGGTTGAAACTGTAAAACAACATAACTAAAACACTTGCTTGAATGGTGGTAGCTATCTTTGAGAAGAGACGTGGCTGCTACACACATCCGTGTGAGTGTTAAGCCCTAATATTGGCGCATTACCCCTTAATTGGGGCATATTATATTAGTAATGTTATTTTATTTATGTCGGCTTTAGGCCATTAGTGAAGAAATGCATAGGGACATAAATGATTTACAAAAGAAGATAGTAACAAAAGATGAACTACAAGAGATGATGGAGGGTTTAAAAGGGGAGATAATGGAAGTATTGAAAAGTTTCGTAATAGAGAAGACACCTGAAATTGAAAATGCATCCCATGAAATTCATGACGAGGACACAAGGAAGGTGAATCAAGAATGGAGAAACTCCAACTTTGTTTTGAAGACCAACCACGTTCCTAAGATTTATATGAGAAAGTTTGATGGCAAGGACCCAATCACATGGATACTTCAGATGGAACAATTCTTTGATCTCCATAATGTGCCACATACACAAAAGGTATGAATTGCTTCTTTATATTTATAACCTAATCAATTTGTTTGGTATTGATGGCTTTGTTCTCGCAAATCACTCGTCACTTGGACAATTTTCACGGAAGAAATGATAGCACACTATGAGGATACAAGGAGCAATACATTCTTTAGCCAATTGATAAATCTCAAGCAAAAGGGTTCAGTTACCGAGCACATT
>ML806180.1:305077-316192 GCA_009831015.1 Picea engelmannii
ATCTTGTACTTGAAAATTTAAGTGGGGTAAAAGGAGGTTGCCCCCTCGAAGAGGCTTATTATATGAAATTATCTCTTTTTCAAGGCGTTGAGTACTTTTTCTGAGGTTTTTCTATGCTATATTGATATTTGGTTCTTAATAGTGAGCATAATGAATACAATGAGGCTCCAGAGGCCTTTTTGATATTAATCATGAATGCCAAAACCCTAGACATCCAAAAACCTAACCCTAGGAGATGAAATGCCAAAATTTGTGTGGGCCCCTATGGGTAAGTTGGTACCTCAACTTCCCAAGGTCGTAAATTTTGCATACGACCTCCATTTTAGACGCGTGATAGCTCGTTGGAAAGGTCTTTTAGAGAAATACAAATTATGTTGTCAAACTCTGACTCCGTCTATAGTTTGACTGTGGTGAGTAAAAAAAACATTGTTAAGGGCCCTGAAATGACCCTGTAAGTATAGAAAGATGTGCTGAGATGAAAACATACAAAATAAGCCAGTTGGATTAGATGGGAGGCCACCATTATCCACCTAGAAGATGTGTGGGGCTTCAAACAAGCCTGGAAGTGTAGAACCCATAATTACAAAGAAGTACAAAAGAACGTGTTGAACTATAAAATGACAAGAGGAGCTAGTTGGAATAGGTGAGTGGCCACCAATATCCACCTAGATAAATACTCTCCCCTTAGGAAGAAATGGTCTCCATTGCATTGAGTTCCGCCATTAGGTGAGGAAAATTCTACTGGATTTGGCCTCGGGTGAGCCACTTGCCTTGGTGTAGGAGTTTCCCTGCCTTGAGAACCTGATAAAGATGGATCCTCTACTGGCGAGTGTCCTTGACCTGTGTGTCCACTATATGATTAGTGGATTCCTATTCCATACAGTCAGGGTTGAGCTCTATTGGTTTCATGTTTTCTGCGATCTCTGAGGTGTCCAATAATGGGGGAAAATATGGCTGAAGGAGGTCCACATTGAACATTGGGTGCAAGCCAAGGAATGATGGAGTGTTGAGCTCAAAAAAATTATTACCCATAGCCTTGGTTATGGTGTAAGGCCCATAGAAATGTGGGTGGACCTTCTGATGGGGACTTGTAAGACGCTCCTTCTGCAAGTGTAACCAAACCTTGTATCCAACCCAAAACTTGTGTAGTGCCTTGTGTTGATCATGGCACTGCTTGCACTTAGCATTAGATTTCTGAAAAATCTCCTGGACATGTTGGAAGATGTGCTAAATCCACTCAATTAATCTAGTTGATTTGTCGGTATCAGACTAAACATGGGAAGATTCTATCTGTGTGGTTTCCAGAGGGAGTGCAACATCAATGGGACCCAAGGGTTGGAATCCTAGTCCCACCTAAAATGGGCTATGGCCGGTGGAGCTATGGAGAGCCCTATTGTAATTGTGTTGAACATAGAGGAGGTTCTCATCCCATGTACATGGATGCTTAGAGTTGTACATGCGCAACATGTGCACAATCATCCGATTGACGACCTTTTTCTGGCCATCTGTTTGGGGGTGGAAAACAATGGATTTAGTGAGCTTGGTGTCCAACAGTGACTAGAGACTCGACCAAAATGTGTTGAGGAGCCTGGTCTCGGTTGGATATGATGGTTTTTGGTATCCAAAAATGGACCCACACTAGTTCGAAGAAGATATTGGAAGTATCTTCTATTGTTATGTTCTTCTTGCAGGTTGTGAGGATGGCCATTTTCAAAACCTGATCAATGACCACAAATACATAATCATTGCCTTGCTTAGTGGATGGAAGGCCAAACATTTAATCCATCAAGATGGATTCCCAAGGCTTCTCTAGGGTAGGAAGAGGGGTGTATAAGCCTCGATTCTTGATAGTTGGCTTGGAAATGGCATAGGAAGTCCAAGATCTGATATACTTGTTGACATCCTATCAAAGTTTTGGCCAATAAAAATGTTTCTAGAGAATGACAACAATTTTCTCCATGCCAAAATGTCCTGCCACCCAACTGTAGTGGGCTTGCCAAATCAAATTTTCATGCTTTCTTGCAAGAACACAGAGATGGCCTAGATGGCATAAAAACCCATCCTTAATGTGAATATTTGTGACATCCGCGCATGTACCCAAGAGATGATAAGTGGTGGCAAAGTTCAGATCTTGCTGATAAATTTGGGGCCACTTAGATGCCTCATGTCCATAGAAATGGAGCACAGTGGTGAGTGTAGCCACGGAAGGCCGATTGAGGCAGTTAGTGACATGATTTATGCTCCATGTCTTATAATTCATGATGTTGAGATGGAACTATTGCAGGTAGGTTGACCACTTCTGATGGCAGTCATTCTGCAACTTCCCTTGTGTCTATATGAACTGCATAGGCTTGTGATCAGTATGGATGATCATCTCCTTTCCAAAAATGTAATGTTTCCATTAACGATAGGCTTGTACAATGGAATACATCCTTGTCATAGGTGGGTTATTTCTGGACAATAACTGAGAGTGTATTACTATGGTATTCCATTGGATGACTGTGCTGAGTGAGAACTGCACCTACAACATAGTCATATGCATCAGTCTCAATCTCAAACAGTTGTTGCAGATTAGGAAAGGAGAGTAATGGAGCTGAGCACAAGTAATGCTTCATATAATCAAATGCTTATTGTTGTTCCTTCCCCCACAAAAATTTTTCCCTGCCACCACCCTTGGTCACGTGGCTGAGTCTCAAGAAGCTTCAAATCTCAGTTAGTGTGGTCAGGGCTGGCCAGTAATAAATGACTTAGATCTTAGCAGGTGTTACACATGATTTTGGTCACTTTGGTGATGTCTCTATAAGTAATGTGTTCAGGCTCCCACAAGGACTTTTTGTCTGAGAAAGATGACTGTTGTCTTCTTCCAAAAAACACATTTTTAAGATGAGTTCGCAGGCTACCTATGTTACAGGGTGCGAGAATCCCTCATTCTTGCAGGCCACCCACACTTAGGGTGAAAACTATTCGCAGTCTACTCCATAGATAGGGTGAAAACCTGTTTTTCAGCTTGGAAAGGAGAAGAAGTCACGAAGGTTCTAGAAGGGGATCTTCTAGAAAATGAGTTGGCATTCTCATGGTTGGCATCCTACTGACTTCTCAGATTTGGTGGGATCATCCTCATCCATGTAACCATCCTTCCTTCTTCTATATATTGAAAGGTTTCTCATGGAAAAGGTTAAGAAAGATTGAATGAAGAATTGGTGAAATAATTGTGTGAAGAACCCTGCTTAGACAGAAGCTTGAAGACTCTATTTGGTCTATCAAGAGGAATTGAATCTTCTTCATGCAAGTACAAAGAAAGTGTGTGTGTTGGAACTAGGATTCACTGAAAGGAAGCTTGCAACATCAAGGTGTTGGTTGTATCTTCTACTTTCAATTAATATAATACAACGACATGTCCCTTTTCCATAAAATCACTCTTATTTTATAGCATAACTCCTTGATCATATGCATATGTTGACATTGAATATACTTTTCTATCTTCACCTTGGTTGGTTTGTGTTGTCTTGGACCTGAATTCACAAGACCGTCGGAGTGAAGTGGGAAAAACAAAGACTTAAGGAAGCGATATAAAGGTATGGCACTTATTCCTTCTTATCAATAGATTCAATGACTACAAGTTAGGGAAAGAATCATGTCCTGTCTTGTTTTTTTCTAGATCTAGGTGGATCTAGGGAGATCTATTAGTGTCTGCACCTACCGATTTGTCCGATAACAAAATTGGTGACCACTGGGGAGGCAACCCATTTTTGGTGGTTTTTTCTTGGCCATTTTCTCTTAACCTACCATTTTTCATTCCCATCAATCTCTGAGTCTTGAGGAGACCCTTACAAACTCCTTGGATCCAAAAGTTCCCTTAGAAGTTTTTTCCTTTTTCCAAAATTTGCTTGATTACATACCTTCTCGCACTGCACCCTTCTGTAGCCTGCGAGAACTACTAAAGTTCGCACCCTATTGTTAAGTTCAGTGTGAACTTCTTGCATTCTGCCTGTGTCTAGCCTGTGAGAATCCTTGATTCTCGCACTGTACTACACTTCCAGCCTGCGAAGCCACTTGCAAAATTTTTGGATGAAGTCTTTTATGTCCTCAGATGTCCAGATTTGTTTGTGTGTCTAGGAAGAACTTCTCTGGCTAGTGATTGAATGTTTCTTGGCTTCAAATCTCGTGAATGACTAAGTTCTTCTTGATCATGTTTTCTCAATTTTTACCTCTTGGCCTTTTCGCAACAAGGGTATAATCTCCGATTTTGAAATTCGAGTGCTTGTTTGGTTGGGAGCCTTTGATCGGTTTAAAAGTTGAGATCATTTGTTCTTTTCAATTGCTTATTACTTGGAAAATTGTTATCCATATGCATTTGAAGAGACTGGTCTTATCAGTTTGTTATTTTTGTCTTCATTGAAAGAATGGTTTGGGTCTTTGTTGTGTATTTCTTTTTCGTTGGTTGCTTGTTTTTCTTAGTTCCACCCCTGTTGTTTGGTTTCTAACAAAAATTAAAGACATTTTCTTTTTTAAGCAACTTTGTATTCGAAAATATTGGCATTCAAGTACTGAAAAAGAACGAATAGGGAATTTGCATTGTTCATGGTTGTTTGATATTACATTTCAGAGAAGATCATACATCGTAGTTTGTATTGTTCCAAAAAACTCCTATTTCCCTCCCGTAGATAGGATTCATTGAACAAAAAAATTGTATCATTCATTCCTATTTATGCATTTTTGGGTCAGAGTCTCACACAACATCTTTTTCATTTCCATCTCCTTTTGAGTAACAACAACCTTTAATAACATTGCGCAATTTTAAAATCCAACTAGTAACTTTTTCTAGGACTCTTTTACACCAACATTAGCTAGGCTAGAGCTTTGGAATAGGCAGTGAGACATACTCTCCAAAGTACAAAAAACACAATAGTATCTTGTGACAAGGAGTGTCAAATTCCATTTGCAACATTTTGTCCTGGGAAGCCCTTCTCACACAAGGGTCAAACCCAAGGTCGCATTGAGATTGACAAAGTTACTCACCCTGCTTTGTTGATATCGGTGTAGAGATTGCACATATTACGGGGGTCACTTGAAGGTATACCCACAATGATGAGTGGAAGCCTCTCAAGATGATTTTGGGCTAGATACCCTGCCCTTGCGTGTGGATTGGACTGTCGACTATTCCCCCAGGCATTATTGTTGTTGGTGGTAACCTTAGTAGCCTACCTTCTTAGGGTCTTACAGAAGGTGACTGTGAAGGGGCAAGTCTTCATGGTACCTAGAATCGACATTGGCCAAACTCACTAGGGATCCTTGGAGGGTATACCCGTGATTATGTGTGGGAGCTTGCACCAGGGTGTAAGTCCGTTAAGCAAGTCGTCAACGTAACTTTTCCACCCTCACCCAGCCCCTTCTTGTCTCGTCGTCGCGACGTTGGATTTCTTCACCAACTAGTGACTTCGGAATTGGAAGGTCTTGTTTGCTTGGTTTTGCTTCCTAGATTTTACTAGCACATGTTTTTTGTTTACCCAAGTTGGCTATAGAATTTCTTTTGTAAGATTCAAACTCGATCATAATTGACCCTCCACGTCGTTCACATAGAATGCAAGGCCTACCCCTAGAAGATATGGAAGGTTCTCAACCCTTTCCTACCAACTCACTGGAGGGATCTCCTCAACAGAGTGAAGTCCAAGACGTCGCCACTCCACAAGTGGAAATAACTAACTCTTTAGAACGGTTCTGAATTACCAATTATTGAGAGGACTTCCAACTTCCTACTGACTATGAGAGACATACTATTCGAGTGAATTCTTTCGGAGATCTAGTTGTTTAGTCTTCTGGATCACCAATCAGACCTTTCATAGGACCTGAGGGTCAAGATCATTTTTGGACTACTGGCATTTTTAGATGGGATATCTTTGGCTCAGGAGCAGGCGTTGATATCACTGTCACACCTGAGTTGCCCGAAACATTTGAATCATTCACAATACCTTTTAATACTGCATATTATTTTTCTGGTACATACACTCCACCAACTGATCACATATTGATTCTCCCTCTACAAATGGTCCATTACACAATGGTCCAAGATACTATGAGTCCTCACATCGGGATTACTGTGGCTAGCCAAGCCCCCATTGGCACACATCTTTCTCCTAGAGTCACCCCAACACTTCCACCCGGATATCGTACGTTGAATGCTTCTATTCCTGCTCCTACACAAATCACATCCGTAACTCTTGGTGCTTCCACTCTTTCTGGGCACCATCTTCCCAGTTTCATTCCCACACTTCCTCCACCCCCTTTCAGAGGACCTCTTCCATCCTCTATCGAAGGCACTGATCCTAGTGGCACCATCCCGTCTTCCACACCTAATTACCAGATTCCTGTTGGTGGAAAGTTTCACCAAGGAGGCCAAACTCAACCCCCTTTCGCAGGACAAATCCCAACCGAGATGCAACCCCCGATTGGAGGGAAACCCCCACCGACCCCACCCTATGGAAAAAACATACCTCAATCGACTAGGGGGAAACAACCTCAAGCTAGCTCCGTCATACCCCCTAGTACAGGCCAACCACATCCAGGCATGTCTAATCCTATTTGGGGCTCGAACGCTCAACCCCACGCCCCTGTCCAAGAGTACAACCATATGACTTACTTGCCTCCACACCAACCACCAACTTTTCCCATATCTTCGCATTATAAGCAGACTTCTTATGGTCCCACTGGTTTACCGACGAGACTCCCTTCCCAAAGTCACCAGTACCCGCATGTGAATAGACAATTACCTTTCTTAGCCACTCTGGACCTCTCAGATCTGTTGAGGATTTTAAATGATCCAATCTGTCACTCTCCTCAATGGCCCGCCATTCTGGCCAAACTACCATCTGACATCGCTAAATTCGATGGTAAACTAGGAGAGGACCTGAACAATCATGTAATGACTTTTCACCTTTGGTGCTCATCCAACTCCTTGATGGATGAATCTATTCGTTTATGCCTTTTTCAATGAACCCTCACAAGTTCTGCCGCGAAGTGGTATATTGAGTTACTGCGAGGCTTCTTCACCGACTTCAACACCCTCGCTATGGATTTCCTCACCCACTACCAGTTACCGATTTGCTATGAAATGGGAACTGATATTTTGAGTTCTTTCAAACAAACCAAAGCCACTCATATCTCTAATCACATTCATGAGTGGCGATGGAGACGATGTATCATCAAACTTGAACTTCCCGATCAGTTGCTGGCATTATGGTTCACGAAATCATTCATGAATGACATCGATCGTGACATCGCCATGGGTGGAGTTGTCACAGAAGAACATGACATTAGTCATGCCCAATACCTAGACCTCGTTTACTCACAGACGGGTACTCTTTACGACTTACTACCTAATGCATCTCGTCCTTCTACTTCTACTAGTTCAACCACTCCTACTACTTCTCATGCAGCTGATGGTGTGATATGCACCTTCCATGACCAATCTCATTCCGTCCAAACCTCTAGAAACAACCCCAGATCCATTTCTTCTAATGTTCAAAATGCTCCATCTCCTACCCCTCCCATCGGCAAGACTTCTGAGGTAAACTCTGTCCAATCTACCCTCGCCGGAAAAAATAAATCCAAAAAAGGAAAGGGTAAGACCAAGGAGGATAAAAATAATCCAAAAACTGAGAAAACCAAAAGACCACATGTTGACGATAGGGATAGGTGCAAACCACGATACCCTTGTCTTATCTGTGGTGATGATCACTACACTAAGGATTGTCCACGACGAGCTGAGGTTACTAAGTTCCTTCAAGGGACCACAAAACCACCCACTCCAGCCATATTGTCACAACCCTTCCCTTCTCAACAACATGTCCAATTGGTCATTCATGACCAACCTTCCCCCTCCAATACATCCTATGTCTTAATGTCTACAGGTGATTCAAAGAAGAATGACATCACACTTACCACTCGAGCCAAAGATTATCCTTCCTCCAAAGAGAAGGTTGATGCAATACCTCCTTCAGTGGTCCAACCATCTCTCCCGAGTCCACCTACCAACGATCCTTTTCATCTTGAAAGATCGAGCCTAGACATAGTTCTTCGCCCTCCTCCAAAGGGTGTCGTTCAAAAATCGGCTTTCAATCCTCATGCACGTGTTGCCCAAAACTACAGTATTGTTGAAAATATGGCCCAAGCACCATCTGCTATGTCAACCCTCGAAGTCCTTCAAAGTTGTCCCATACAACATAAGGCACTGTTGAAAGCTATTGGTGGAATTGACCCTACGGATACAAATTTAATAATTTTTGACTTGGAAGATCACATTCCAAGGTTACCCCCTCAAATTGCATTCCAAATACAAGTTATTGTCTCCGACAAAAACATTTGTAGGACAGTTATTGATGAGGGTGCCTTGACGTGTGTCATGTCTATTACTTCCTGGAAAGCCATTGACTCTCCTCCTTTGACTGAATCCCACAACACACTCAAAGCCTTCAATGGATTTGGTTTTAATCCTTACGGTGTCCTCCCTTCGTTGCCTATTATGTTAGAAGGAAAAACAGTCCAAGTTGAAGTAGAGGTCTTTGACGCTCCTCTTGATTACAGCCTTCTACTTGGTCATAGCTGGATTGATTCCATGTGAGCAGTTGTGTTGAATCTTTTCTATGTCGTGCGTTTCCCACATCAAGGAAAAGTAGTGACCGTCAACCAATTGGCCTTCTTCCACTCCGATACACATATCGAAAATGTACCGTTCATTGCAAACCCCCCCCAGATACGATAACGTCGGTGTGGGTCTTATTAAAGATTCATCATTAATGGACACTTTCCCCATACCACCACCTAATGTTCCACATCCATTTGTCACTTCGATAACCATTATCTCCACCTCTGTTGACGAGACCCCCATGTCTTACAATCCATGGAAGGTACCCAACCTGGGTGATCATCTTCGTTACAACGATGAAATTCCTTTGAGTCCGATCGAATTCGCTTATCAAGCCATTCAATCAACAACCCATGCTACCCCCTCTCTTGGTGATTTATCTCCAGATCCATTCCGCATCATTTTTCCCATGGACGAGATGATTATGTCTGTTATGTCCATGGAAGACACCCCTTGGGATGATGGACATCATCATTCCATCATCTTCCTGGAACAACACACCATTGAGGGTTACCAACGAATCTTGACCTCGTCGACCGTTGTCGTCATTTCTACCATTCCCGAGTCTACACATGATATTTTATACGAAGGGAACTTAAGTAATATCTCACCCACCATCCCCCTCGACATATCCATAAAACCTGGAATTGTCGAAAATGTGTATATCAAAGCTTCATGTTCCCATGACGAAGTTGTCACCTACAAGTCTCTTTTCCAATAATTTCATGACATCTTCACCTGGAGCTATAATAAATGATGGGTATTGACCCCGACATTGTGATACATGAGATTAAGACATACCCGGACGCTAAACCCATCCGACAACGACTTTGTCCAGTCCACCCATGTAAAGTAGACGCTATCAAGCTTGAAGTTGAGAAACTTCTTAAGGCTAGCTTCATTTACCCGGTGGCTCCAACTGACTAGGTTTCCAATATTGTTCCAATCAACAAGAAACAAGGCACAATCCGCATGTGCGTTGATTATAGGGTCATTAACAAAGCTTGTCCTAAAGACAAATTTCCTACCCCCTTTGTTGACCAGATCGTCGACGATTGTTCCATAAGTGAAATATAAGTGAAATATTCTCTCTGATGGATGGTTTCTCTAGATATAATCAAATCAATATCGTACTAGTGGACCAACACAAAACCGCTTTTATTTGTCCTTGGGGAACTTTCACTTATCAGAAACTCCCATTCTGTTTAAAGAATGTCGGTGCAACTTTTCAACATGCTATGTCTTATGCCTTTCATGACATAAAGCACATTGTGAAGCCATATCTTGATGACTTACCCGCTCATTCCATGTGCTGTGTAGATCATCCGATACACCTCTGTGCCATTTTCCTTCGATGTCAGTTTTACCATATACGCTTGAATCCCCACAAATGTGTTTTTTGCGTAGAATCCGACCGACTTCTGGGCTTTATTATTTCACGTCAAGAGATCAGGGTAGATCCTTTGAAGGTCAAGGCGATTCTCAATCCCCCTCATCTTTCCTCACTTCGCCAATTACAAAGTTTGCAAGGGAAGGCAAAATTTCTCCGTCGCTTCATCCCAAACTATGCTGAGATAACTCTTGGATTTACGCGACTGCTCAAGAAAGGTTTTGAGTTCATATGGGATACCATTGCTAACAAAGGTTTTGAAGCTTTGAAACTATCTTTGACAGGTACCCCATTACTCTCCCCACCTAATTACAATAAGGATTATTAACTTCACCTCACAGCCTCAGACTATACCATCGCTATGGTTCTCATCCAGGAGGATGATTCTTATGATGAACATGTCAATTATTACTTGATTCGAAGTCTCATGACTACCGAAACCAAGTATTTACATGTTGAAAAACTAGCCTTGGCAGCTATCCAAGCTGTTCAACATTTCCGGCACTACATCCTCTCTCACAAGACTACGGTAATTTCTAACTGCAACCCTATGCAACACATTCTTACATGCCAATTACTAGGGGGAAAATACTCCAAATGGATCGTAATACTCCAGGAGTTTGACTTAGAATTCAAATGTGCTAAGTCCAAGAAATCCTTGGTGTTTGTCGAGTTGAAAATGTAGCAGCCGATTCATTACCCGATGAATCCCTTTTCCTGATTAGTTCCGATGACCTTTGGTACGGAGATATCATCATATATCTCCAGACCCAGACTTTCCGGCCCAATTTTTCTAGCACTGACTGTTGTTGAATACGCTACCAAGCTTGTCAGTATATTATCCTTGGTGATACTCTTTATCGTCATGGGATTGACTCTGTTTTTTGATGTTGCCTCACATTTGACGAAGCCGAGAAAGCCCTTAATGAATGCCATTTCAGAGCCTGTTAAGGTCCTAACCCGCACATAGGTAGATCAATGTATTCAGATGTAATAAAGGTCAATATTAATAAGACCTTTCAATAAAATAGAATAAGGCGGATGTAAGAAGACCTAATAGAAGCTTCTGCTTCTAGAAGGATCT
>ML806180.1:340912-368449 GCA_009831015.1 Picea engelmannii
CATTCTGGTTTTGGATTAGCATTTGCTATTGCTCTTGAGCATTCAGTTTGGGGGTTTTGATGTACAAACCCTTGTGAGCAACTCAGTGGTGAAATATCCACTCATCTTGTTCCACAACTTGGTCTCAAGGATGAAAGACTCCTCCACACCATTCTAGTCTCAGGGCCAGCTTATCAAGGGAGGTTCGATCCAGCTTATCCTGAGGGCCTGGGGCCATTCCAACAGTTGAGTTTTGTTTGCAGAGGAAAGACCATCAGTTTGAGGGATTTTCTGGAGGGTTATCATCATTCTACATTTGTCTACAGATTGGGACATCATGGAGCCATAGGGGACGTCCTGTGATTCAATAAAACTCAGATCTAGGGAGATCTGCTTGAGATCTGAGCTCGAAACTTCTCCCACAGGATTCTCATAGCTTGATCTATATTCTTGGAGAGTTTCAGAGCATTTGGAGGCCTCCTTCATCAGGGAAAAACCAACTAGGTTTTCATTCATCCAGTGGGGCACACCATTCAGTGGATAATTCATACCTACGGGGTTTGAGAGTGGATTTGGGAATTTGGACATCTGGGTTTTCCTTATAGTTGCCCGATCTATCATTTGGCATATTTCTTGGGATGATTGGACACTTTTGGTAGAAGGGAAGAATTATTCAGGGCTTCAATATTCTAGCAGGACATGGCACTTTCCAGCTTGGAGGTTGAGCATTAGTATGGCTCAGATCTACTTGATTTAGTCTTCATTGTATATCCAGCCTTTGGAGGCTTATTTTGTATTGTTGGGAGCATTTTGTAGCAGCTCATATCTATTGCTTGTATGAACATCTGAGGTTTATGCCAGACTGGCCATCTATTGTATTGATCTTACATTGCTCATAATAAAAAGGTCATATCTTTTCTTGTGCTTCTACATCTTGAATATATTGTGATCTCCATGTGTTGATGAAACTTGTATGCACTTAATAACTCAATAAATTAGTAGTAGTTAGTGATTCCAAGAAAGAATTTGGCTTGGGATCATTACATGTTGTCTCATTTACGGCATAATAGATTGGTAAACATTCCTTATTATCTGCTCGGATGTCTTAAAAATATGTCGCACTACTACAAAAAAGCTAAAAATCGCGCCCTTTCCCTCACCCATCATCATCTCGCTCAACTTCTTATCCAAAAGGGTTTTGCCCAACAAAACCCTCCATTAAATAACCCACCCATAGACCCCCAAGAAGCTGTTGAAATTCCTGAAAATCTTCAGGAACAACAACCACAAAACCCTTCAGACCCTCCGAAAGTGCCTAACAGTCCGTCTATATACCCAATCAATCCAATTAACCCCCCTACCATACCAAGCCCGCCCCACATTTTACCAGAATCATCCACTCCTGTTGTTCATATCCTTAGCGATGATTCTGAACTAGACAATACTCGTCCCATCATTAAGGAAAATACCCCACGCAAACGAAAGAAAATTCCTTTCTTTCCGCCCTTTTTACAAAGAAAATGAACGAGGGCCTCAACAAGGGCATCCACTACTGCCACTGCCCTAAATCCCCAACCCATCTAGTTAAAACCCCATGCATCTCCAACCTCCCAAGTTCAGGAATCTTTACCTATTCCACCCATGGGCACTAAAACACAAGAACCAGAGGCCTAGTGTGTTGCGACATCATCCGTTTCAAATTTAGTAGCTGAAACACAAGAACCATCTACTCATCAAGTAGCTGAAACACAAGAACCAGCTACCCAATTAGTAGCTGAAACACAAGAACTAGCTACTCATTCAGTAGCTGAAACACAAGAACCAGCTATAGCTGCCACACAAACCAGCTACAGATGAAACACAAGAACCAGCTACTAATTTTGTTACCGAGACACAGGAATCAGATGCCCAGGGTGCTGCAACATTACTTTCTTTACATCAAGAAGCTGGAACACAAGAATCAACTGTCGATCCTATAGCTGCTCCAAAAGAACCAGCTAGTGCGGCTGTGATTGCTACACAAGAACCAGTCACTCCTCAACCAGAACCAACAATGGCCTTTGTCTTACAAGAAAATGAGTTCCTAAGGTATGAACTGAAAGCCTAAAAGCAAGAGCTATCCATGGCGAAAGAAGATTATGAGAAGGAACTTAAATTGTACACCCTAGCTCACATAGCAACCATGTCAGAGGGAACTACAACAGAGAATCCATGTAGAGAATATATGTCCAGTCAATGTGGGGACATCTACTATCAAGCAGGCTACAAAGTAATTCAAATTCCAATGCCAAGAGCTCCCCCTGCACCTTCGAATTTTGCAGTCAAAGAAGAAAACCCTGCTGTTACACAAGAACCAGCAGGACCTTCCAAAATTAAGACTAAACCCTAGCCTACAACAAATGTCAAATCTGAAACCCCTGCTTTTGTTAATAAAGATGTACAAACATTGCCTATTGATGAATCTACCCCTCCTAGCCAGATCAATACCCACACCTTTGTGGAACAAGCCACTTAGACCCTACCTTAGCCTACTACTTGCAATGCTGAAACACAAACTCAGCCATGGGATGAGCAGGCAATAATAGACAAATGGAAAAATGAGTCTGTTGTTACACAGGCCAAAAGCCTGCAGGAACACAGACAAATATGGATAAACCATATCTATTCAAACTAGGAAGCTTTGGAGAAAACACGCCAAGAATCCCGTGCCTATAAGAAACAAAATAAAGATCTAAAAGGAAAATTTCTCCTGATATTTGACTTGGCACAAAAGTTATTGGCTGCAAGGAAACCATCTTGCAATTACTCTCTGTTCCTCATGGAGCGACTTACATGGTTTTAGATCAAATTAATCAAACAAGGCAGACCCCATGCAGTGTTAAATCCAACAGATTTTGTTAAAACCTTTGTAGAAGCCTCTGCTATGGATCAACACCTCCTCTGTGAGGTATATTTTCATAACGAGGCCATCCCTGAGAACTGACAGCTTAACCTTAACCCTCTTGTCGGTGACATCCAGATCCGAGCACTCACCTCCTTCCTTAAAAATCATATTATATGGTAGGATGACTTCCTAGCTGCCAAGCATAATGAGGATAACCGCCTTCTCTGGATACATCCAAAACCACAAAATGATTCCACCTTTGTTACAGAGTATTATCAGTTTTTGAAGAAACCAAGGATGACTCAACACATTCAACAATTACAGACAACAGTGCTTCAGGATTGTCAATAGTTCATTAAATCCAAAGAGATTGCTGCCCTATAGGAAAATAACAGTTTTGGAAACAATCTACTGAGAAAAGACAAGAACACAATCCTTTTAGCCCCACTAATCTTGAGATAACAATCTCCAGGGTACCTAGCTACATCAAGTGTGTTCAAAATGTGTTGAAAGCTGGATAGGTTATCAATTTCATTTCCCTATCCTGTGGATGCCAGCAGAGAAATATCAAATTCATTATAAGTTGCCCAAGAAGACAGAAACAACAGCTTGGCAAAGGATACAATGCGTTCAAGGATTCATAGCTCCAACAGACATCACTTTCCACAGCTACTGCTTAAGTAACTTGCATGCTTAGAGTCGATATCCAGATTCTGATTCAGATTGAAGTTGCCTGAGGACATGCAACATTTTAAGTTGGGGGGGATGTTAGGACCCTACAATGTACCTTTTTGCTCACACTTTTTGCTTCCATTACATCCTTTTTCCACTCACATTTAAACTTATATTATCACCTTATCCTATCTCTCCAAAGGTATATAACGTCTCTTCTCTTTACTATATATTTAATTTGTTTTGCATATAATTTTACATTACTCTCGTACTTAACCGTGATCAGAAATATATAAGTGTTGAAACAGTTCGAACTGTAGATTAACATTGTTGTTTAAAGGTCCGTTGCTGAAACAGTCAAAGCACGTGAACCTCATGGCTGAAACAGTCTATGGTCTATGATGCTGAAACATCAACTTCTGTTACACTCTCCGTAGTCTACGATGCTGAAACAACAACTCACGGAAGAAGTTGTTACACTCTCCATGATCTACGATGCTGAAACAACAATTCCAAAGCTGTTACACTGACCACAATAGCCGCACCTTGAGCCAGAGTTAACCATCCCTGCTGCATACCACGTTGCTGAAACAGTCAGAACGCAAATCCCGTTGCTGAAACAACCCGCGATTTGCGATGCTGAAACAACATACAACATCAGTAACAAGAAGTTAAATAAATCAACTGTTACTCCAGCCACAACAACAACACCTCACTTAGCACCTTTTCAACTAACATTCTGTTATGGGAGACCAGGATATCCTATTCCTGTATAGAGATTTGATCTGACTAAGAATAGGATTCAGATATACACATGTAATTTGATGATCAAATGGTATCGAGGGGATTCTCCTCTTTAAATAAGAGGAAATCATCATTATATAGGACCTTCTCCTAGGCTAAGAAAGGATTTATAGAGAAGGACGTGTTTTATTTCAGATATTGTAATATGATACAGTTGACAGATGAATAAAATATTGTTCTGAGCATTTCTCTCTAGTTCCTTTCATTTCAGGGGAATCTTGTGAGAAGGGAGGGCCCACCTTCTTCACAAGATTCACCCATTAGTTTTGTAGTGTGTTAGTGTTATTTATGTTCATGCCTTGATTAAATTCTGTTTTGTTGAAACACTACTTTACTGAACTCTGTTTTTCTGAAACACTACTTTATTGAACTCTGTCTTGCTGAAACTCTGCTTTACTGGTTGTTACATTGTTTTCATATAATTCATGCTTGGGTAACTGATAATCATTCTAGTTAGCAATCCTGTTTGGTGAATTTATGGAAGCGTGATAATCAGGGACAGGTGCTGAAGATTCCTTCTTGGGGAATAGGGTCCTGTTCTCTGTTAAGGGATAGTTAGCCTTCAGTGTGTATCAATTATTTCAGTTAGCAATAAGTTCATGAAAGTGTGATGATCAGAAACATGTGCTGAAGATTCCTGCTTGGGGAATAGGGTCCTGTTCTCTGTTAAGAGGTAGTTATTCTTCAGTGTGTGTCAATCATTTCAATTAGCAATGAGTTCATGAAAGTGTGATGATCGGAAACAGGTGCTGAAGATTCCTGCTTGGGGAATAGGGTCCTGTTCTCTGTTACAAGATAGTTGGTCTTTCCTTTTTGCAGTGGTTTGAAGGATTTCTTTCCTAGGTTGTTATTTCTTAATGTAATCCAGGATTCTTTGGATAATCATTTATTTAGACTTTGAACTCTGCAATAGATAGGTTTCTTTCCTGTAATTCAAGTTAGAACTTCAGTTTATTCAAGGCAAGGTGTGATTAATGTATTTTTACTACAACTCTAGATTGCTTTTGAGATTGAGCATATACAGTGCGTGGTTACCTTTGAAATAAATAGACTTCCCTGGGTTGACAATTTATGTATCACTTGATTGTTTAATTAAATAAGCAATTAAAGTGACCAACATATGGTAGGAAGTGTTGTACCACCATTCGGCTAGGGGTAGCCATTGAGCCCACTGATGTTGTTTTTCATATGCAAAACACCTTAGATATGTTTCCAAACACTTGTTGACAACTTCCATTTGACCATCAGTCTGGGGATGATAAGTTGTGCTGAGATGCAATTGGGTGCCCTGTAGCTTAAACAGTTCTTTCCAAAAATTGCTTGTGAAAGTTGGGTCACGATCATAAACAATAGAGTGCGACATGCCATGAAGCTTGAAGACTTGGTCCATGAAAAGTTGAGCCACCATGAATGCAGTAAATGGGTGTTGAAGAGCATAGAAATGAGAGTACTTGGAAAGGCAATCCACAACCACCATTATGACTGATTTATTCCCTGATTTGGGTAAGCTGGTAATAAAGTCCATAGAGATATCCTTCCAAATAGTAGGTGGAATCAGAAGCGGTTGTAGTGTGCCCAGAAATTTGACTTCTTCTCCCTTGTTGCATTGACACACCTCACATTGAACGACAAAATTATGAATGTCCTGTTTCATACCATCCCAGAAAAAAGAACGTTTGACCCTGTCATATGTTTTGGTGAACCCTGAGTGCCCCGCTGTGGGTGTAACATAAATCTCAAAAAGTACCATGGATTTAAGCTTTGATTGTTTACTTAAATACAAATGGCCTTTGTATCGAAGCTCATCCTAGAGCCAAGAGTACCCTGGGGGAGCCGAAGCCTTGGTCTGCAATTGCTGGATCAGATGCAAACTTTTGGGATCTTGAAGCCATTCCTGGCACACAACTTGGAGCCAATCGGGTACAATGAAGGAAAGATAAAAAAGGGATCCTTCTTCTTCATATTTTCAGGACAGTGTATCTGCCACTACATTGTCTTTTCCCTTTTTGTAAATGATCTCATAATCATAACCAAAGAGCTTAGTCACCCATTTTTGTTTCTCTTGGGAGGAAATGCGTTGTTCCAGAAAGTACTTGAGGCTTTGATGGTCGGTGTTAATTTGGAAGCATTGCCCCAAGAGATAAGGGTGCCATAGATCAATGGCATGCATAATAGCCAACATTTCCTTTTAATAAATGGGTTTTCCTAGATTCCTTCCAGACAGTTTCTTGCTGGTGAAGGCCAAAGGTCGACCCTCTTGCATAAGGACAACGTCAATTAATTTCCCTGAGGCATCACATTCCAACACAAAGGTCTTTGTGAAATCAGGAAGGGCCAGAACCAGAGTGGTGCACATGGCCGTCTTCAAGGTTTGAAAATCTTGAGTAGCGGCTGGACTCCAAGTGAAAGAGTTCTTTTTGAGGAGAGCAGTGAGAGGTGCTACAATCTTTCCGTAGCTCTTAACAAACTTGCGATAATACCCTGTTAAGACCAGAAATCCACGAAATATTTTGAGATTCTTTGGGTGTGGCCAATATTGCATAGCTTCAATCTTTTTCGAATCCACCATGATGCCATCCTTGCCAACCAGATGACCCAAGTATTCTACTTCTGAGGCACCAAAAGCACATTTAGATTGTTTCAGGAAAAGTTGGTTCTAGGAGAGGAGATGGAGAACTTGATCCACATGAGTAAGATGGTCTATCTAGGTTTTTCTATAGATGAGGATATCATCAAAGAAAACTAAGACAAAATGAAGTTGAAAGGGACGAAAGACATGATTCATGAGGCTTTGGAAGGTTGAGGGGGCATTACACAAGCCAAAGGGCATGACCAAAAACTCATAGTGGCCTTCATGAGTGTGAAAGGTTGTCTTGGGAATGTCTGCCTCTTTCATACGTATCTGGTGATATCCTGAGAAAAGATCAAGTTTAGTAAAGAATTGGATGCTACTCAATTCATCCAGGAGGTCATCAATGACAGGAATGGGAAATTTGTCTTTAATGGTCAGTTTGTTGAGGGCACGAAAGTCAGGACACATTCTCCAAGAACCTTCTTTCTTCAGGACCATGAATACAGGAGAAGAGTATGGGCTCGTACTACGGCGGATAACTCATGCATTAAGGAGTTCCTAGACCATTTTCTGAATTTCATTTTTTTGTGAAAAGGGGTGGCGATATGGACGGATATTGGGAGGAAGGCTTTCGGGTACAAGGGGAATGGAATGATCATGAACACCGCAGAAAGGAGGGAGTCCTTGGGGAGTGGAAAATACCCTTTGATGTTTAGAAATGAGAGCTTGGAGGTCATGCGGTACCAGGGGTGTCTCTGTTGCTTGTATGGCATGGAGTTGGGAAATGACACCAGAATGACCTTTTTTTAGCATCTTTTCTATGCGATGGGAACTAATCACCTCAGGTGAACCAATAGTGATGCCTTCTTGGTCAAATTGCATGGTTAATGCCTTAAAATCCATGAGAATGGGACCCAAAGTTCTTATCCAGTCGGCACCCAACACATTGTCACAACCACCCATGTCGATAGAAAACATATGGGATTTTAGGTGGTATTCACCGATTTGGAGACGCACATTTTCACAGCGCCCTCCACATTTCATGGAACCACCATTGGCAATCATGATTTGGAAATTGTTGACATCATGGATGTAGCAATGAGTTTCTTGGGCAATGTGGTGATGAATAAAATTATGGGTGCTTCCACTATCAACCATAATGATGACCTTCCGATGCTTGATGTAACCGATTAAATTGAGGGTTTGGGGAGCAGAAAAGCCAGTGAGAGCATTGAGGGAAATGATGGGTTCTACTTTGGGAGGGTCTGAGGGAGGGGTTATGTCAGTGATTTCAGGTAACTCAAACATAAGGGGAGTTTCAACATCCTCTTCCGAAATATCCTCAGAGATGGCCATAAAAAGATTTTGTTCCTTACACTTGTGGCCCAGGAAATATTTGTCATCACAATTATAACAAAGGCCTTTGAGTTGGCGTTCAACCATTTCAACCCTGGTAAATTTTTGGATCTTTAATGGGGTAGAGGGAGTAGTGGGAGTGACGGGTTTAGGGCGAGGGAGAAAGGAGGGTTTTCGGTTTTGAGATGATACCACCTATTGTGCTTCTTTAGCTCTTTTAGTAGCCTCCACCCAAGTCGAGGGTCGAGCCATGAGGACATG
The DNA here is from genome assembly GCA_009831015.1 of Picea engelmannii. Classification (NCBI taxonomy): domain Eukaryota; kingdom Viridiplantae; phylum Streptophyta; class Pinopsida; order Pinales; family Pinaceae; genus Picea; species Picea engelmannii. The sequence goes on from ML806180.1 coordinate 349,441, forward strand.
GGATCGAATATCCTCCTTGAGGCCACTGATAAAACACTCTCGAAAGAAAGCATCAGTCATGTCCTCTGTTCGAAAATCCAGGTGCTCAAAGGTAGCTATGAAGTCTTCTACTGTTTCAGATTGTTTCAACTTTTTCAAACGACCCAAATGGTTGGTGTCTGTGTCAAAGCATTCATAAAGCTCAGTCACAAATTGGGTCCAAGCAATATACCCTTGATGAGAATTTTTTCTCCATTTCCACCATTGCCAACGGTCTTGATCTAGATGGAGAACACCATACCGGAGTTTGGCCAAGTCATCTGTGATGCCGTATAAAGAGAAATAATGTTCCATTTGGGTTACCTAACCAGTGGGGTTCGAGCCATCAAATTTGGTCACATCCACCCATGGAAGGCGTATGTCACGTTGAAAGTGATGGTTCTGAAAGGTATGGGAATGAGAGGAATGTTCGCCTTCGGTCTTTGGAGGTGCTTTAGAGAAATGGTCATCTATAGGGATCTTCATTTTGGTGCAGAGGGATGCAATGAGAGATTCAAGCTAGGTGGTCAGTTCTTGTTTGATTCCTCCATTGAGGACTACATGGTTGTATTTATGGTTGTATTGATGGATGAATCAATGGAGGCAACAGTAGCACTGAGTTGTTTCACTTCTTTTTGGGTTTCGAGGAAACCAAATTGCAAGGTGTTGAAGCAAGTTTCCAGATCTTGGCTATGGGTATGGGCCATGAGGATGGGGAACTGAAAAGAGGCGGGCGGGGTCAATTTTTTTTCCGAAAAATGATATGGATTAATGTGATAAGTGTAGAGAGATGAATCCAATGGAATAGGTCTCAAATAATGGTGAAAAAATTTCCAGACTTTTTTTTTTACACCTGCAGAGTTATACTTCAGTCTGAAGAATACTGCAGTGATGAAATCCCCAAATGCTTAACCAGAAAGAAATGTGTATTTACTTGGAAACCTGAACATAGTTGCACGACAATAGATCTTATCTATTTTAATTTGTTTATGTTTATGTCCCCCAAGGGTTCTACAAACAAGGGTTTGCCCCGTGCTATAACACTCTGATATACGTGCGGGGTCCAATAGTAGTAATCGGCCCAATATCTCAGGGCATAACTAAGGAGGATAGACCATACCCTTAGCTGTACTACCCGACTACCCAGGTACTAGAGAGTATCTTCCCGAGTGTTGTTCTCGGTGAAACTATAGCAGTCCGACGGCCGATAGATTTATCTAAAGAGGGCTTTAGGAAATCTAGGCCAATCCGTACACAGGTGTTGTCTAATGCACTACCACTCGAAGGGGTACCAACAGGGGTTACAAGGGTGGCCAACAGATGTGCGCTTAAGAACCACTTGTATTTCCTGCGTGTATTAATTTCTCAACCGTGGGTTTATGCGCGTAATGACAGATCTCCGTGGCTTAAAGACGCCAGAATACGTCTCTACCCTGAAAAAAAATTCCCACAATTTCTGCCAAGGAAAGTTCTCTGATACCACTTGTAAGATACCATATATAATAAATATGCAGAACAGAAATAAAATGCTAGAAATGGCAGAATAACAGTAATATATCCAGCATAATCTCCATAATAACACATAAATGATATAAGAACAACAACAAAAATAACTCTTTGATTCAGAAAGCAATGTTCACAGGCCTCTTCGAGGGGGGAACCTCCAATCGAGCAACGCTCTGTTACAATAATCTTCAAGATAGGGTTTTCATACCCTCGACCCTTTTTTATACTAAATATGTCTATCAAGAGAAGCATCTAGAGGAAGATCCTTCTAGAAGCAGAAGCTTCTATTAGGTCTTCTTACATACACCTTATTCTATTTTATTGAAAGGCCTTATTAATATTGACCTTTATTACATCCAAATATATTGATCTACCTATGTGCAGGTTAGGACCCTAACACAATATGGCGCTGGTAACGTCTAGGGATCTCCCCAATAGCCATATCTAGGATGTTAGTGGTCAACCCCTCCAAGTTCTGCTCCACTCCCTCGTAGTCTTCGACATCCCATCTCGCCACTGGAGCCACCTCTCCTTGCCGTTGAATAGGAGACGTTCCCGGAGGTCGATATGGCCCCACATCTGTGTCATCAAAAAGAGATTTTTTTGATTAGTTCTTGGATAAACACAAAAACATTTCATATGATAAAACTTGCAAAAACATTTAAAAAGAACATAATGTGTACTTCTTACCTAAATCACCCCACTAAGCATCTTCAGGCAGGGCCAAATCTGGATCCCCTCGAAAATCCAAACCAACGTATACATAGTCGTCAATCATCAACATCTAGGGCCGCAACCAGTTGAAAAATGAATTATTATACTTGATGATGGGCCCTTCTATGTGTTGAGACATGAGGTTGCACCACCTTAGCATCCTCGGATCCTGTGGGGACAGTAAACCCCAATCAATCTGTAGTCTCAGTAGTGGTACCCTCTCGAGGAAGAAGGACACCAAAAGTGATTCATACCCAAACTGCTTCAAGTTACCCCTCCCTCACTTCGTCAATTGCCTCTTCATACTGTGGAGAACTATATCCGACTAGTTGAATACCTGAGGCTCTGTGCACTCTATGGCATATTGGAAGTAGCTCTGGAGAGTCATGTGTGGAGCCGCGCTCCCGACCATGCGTGCTATAGTGAACAAGATGGTTCGCAAAGTCAAGTCTTGGACCCCCCAAATAGCAACCTTACCCTTTCTTATTTCTGCCTTGGGAACATAGTACTAGCAAAAAAACTCACTCATAGGGAGTCCATCGCCTCGACCACCGGTCAAGCTAGCATGGTGCCCACACCGTGATAACCCTGTTAGAAAATAGATATCCTCGATATCTAGGGTCAATGTATGGACTCCCACGTGAAATAACTGTTGGTCCACGTCCCACATATGGACCATGTATTCCAACAATCTGAGTTGGTCCCTCATGCCCGGAATCCTGAAGAATTTCAAGAGTTCACAGTACCAAAGGGCAGTGACTATGCCCGAGTTATTCCCGACAATAGCATCGTCTTCCTCATGTTCTCTTTCTCGCTACTCCAGCATTGTGATGGTCAAACACCTGCACAAGAGCCATGAGAGAAGAGTTAAAAACTTGTTCCAAACTTTTGCATGATTTTTATTGGGCAAAAATTAACTTTAAAATCCATGTTTCGGCCCTCGCAGGTGAGCCTTTGGCACAGTAAATGCCACCTGCGAGAATCCTAGATTCTCACAGGTCTCGCAAAACTCGCCTGCAAGAATGATCGAATGCATAGTGGGGCCCTAAAATGGACTTAGAAACCAAGAAATGGCCAATAAAAACTAAAAATGAACCATGGAAAAGTTAAAGGATCAAAATCTTACCTCGTTGGTGGAAACGGTTTGCCGAATGGTCGCTTGTGCCTCCCACAATTGAGCGAAGAAATTTGAGGGAAAATGAGGTATGTTGGACAAGTTTTTTTCAAAATCACAATGAAATGGTAAAAACCCTTTTTACCCATATTTATTCACTTTTACCATTTTTTATTGATTTTTATATTATTTTTCTTCTAAAACCTAATTCCCTAATGGTCTTATGAGTATGGTTGTCATAGGTATAGAAACTTCGAAGTCCAAATGAAGGAATATGGGTGTTTTTTCTTTTTGTCGAATGTACAGTTACTTTTTTAAGGTTTTTGTAGGAAAAACCTCGAGCTCAATCTTTGTTCGTTCTCACGCTCGCAAATATATGAGAACGTAATCGAGTATACTTTTTCTCGTCTTTTCATACTCGTATGTTAAAATGAAAATGACGAACCTAAGGGAGTATCCTTTAAGATATTTTCATGCTCCATAAAAATGAAAATATTACCGAGCGATCTTGTTCTCTTCACGCTCGTTAAAGTATCTGAAGAAAATGTTCGACAGGCGATAGTTTATCACTTTTTCAGTCTCGTCGAACTTATTTATGAAAAAGGAACTGGAAGAGTTCTCTTTAAGTGTTTTTCAGACTCTCAAAACAAGAAAAACTCCCGATTTTTCTATCCTTGGACTCGTTAAACAAACATTGACAGACCCATGATGGGACCGAACCACTCCTTCCTAGGGTTCATTAAATATACTCCGAGGGACTCATCCGAAGGATGAGCTTACATCAACAATCATATGTTATCCTCCTCAAGCTTGCGTAAAAATAAAGAGGTACTCGCCAGAAATGGTGGGGGAAATTTTGGGAAAGGGATGTGTTTTCGTATTCATATTAATGGCAGTAAGCGTCACTCTTGAACATGACGCCCCCTATTCGTCATTTGAATCCGGGTTGGGAAATCCATTTGTCTCTCGTTTGACTTACTGCAAGGTCATATCTTGGGTCTTCTTTGAGTCAATGCTGCCAAGTCTTTAGTCATGTCGTTCATATGTTCAAGAGAAGTTTACACGAGCCCTCTATCGAGTCGGCCATCACCAGTTGTCCATTCTTACTATGTCAACCTTCCTTGTGTCCATTTCAACTCATATTCATAATTTGTCTCATCTTCAAAATCTGTTACTTATTTCATGTCATTGATGGGGGATACATCAAGGCCCTCCTGTGATGAGTCTCGTTCCGTCGACTCTAACTCATTATCCGAAAATGAGACTCAGAAATCATTTAGTACCTTGGAACCTGCATGCCTTAATGGCAGTTCTCTTCGCTTTCGACAGGGGTTTCACATCATTGATCCCTGATTGAGAGATTCTGCTAAGTGCTCGACTTCAACTCATTCATTCACATTCATTCGGATTGTACTTTGGTACCTTGAGAGTCATTGACATCAATGGTTATTTCCCTCGCACTTGTTAATGGTTTTCATTAATGATCAGTAATCAAGTGGTTTCTACCATGTTCGACTTTAGCACATGTAATCGCATGGCTAGATTCAAACTTTCAGGTGACGAGATTGAAGACCCTAGGTCTCATCTTTTTGATCCAAGCTACTATGTAGTATGTATGATTTGTGTCGGTGCATAGATCCACTTTGTATGTCACGTGGCTATGTCGTCTTAATTCAAGTCTTCTCACATAGATCCATAGTGTATTCCTGGTGGCTATGTAGCATTTTGACGACATGGAACCACGGTGTATGATTGGTGGCCATGACCTACGATTCCATTCATTTGTGATCTGAGCATGGGAATGCCTACCTTAGAACTGGTATTATATTCTGCATATCCTTGATTGTTTACAGGTTTCCGATTAGGTGCGCTCTTGGTTTCTGACACACACACGTAGTTTACAAAGTATTTCGGCCGTCACAGATTCCATCCTCATACTTTGGGGGACATTCTATTACACATGATTTTGGTCACTCTGGTGATGTCTCTACAAGTAATGTGTTCAAGCTCCCACAAGGACTTTTTGCCTGAGAAAGATGACTGCTGTCTTCTTCCAAAAAACACATTTTTAAGATGAGTTCGCAGGTTGCCTATGTTACAGGGTGTGATAATCCCTCATTCTCGCAGGCCACCCACACTTAGGGTGCGAATTGTTCACAATCTGCTCCATAGATAGGGTGTGAACCTATTTTTAAGCTTGGAAAGGAGAAGAAGTCACGAAGGTTCTAGAAGGGGATCTTCTAGAAAATGAGTTGGCATTCACATGGTTGGCATCCTACCGACTTCTCAGATTTGGTGGGATCATCCTCATCCATGTAACCATCCTTCCTTCTCCTATATATTGAAAGGTTTCTCATGGAAAAGGTTAAGCAAGATTGAATGAATAATTGGTGAAAGAATTGTGTGAAGAACCCTGCTTGGACAAAAGCTTGAAGACTCTATTTTGTCTATCAAGAGGAATTGTATCTTCTTCATGCAAGTACAGAGCAAGTGTGTGTGTTGGAACCAGGAGTCACTGAAAGGAATCTTGCAACATCAAGGCGTTCAGGTTGTATCTCCTACTTTCAATTAATATAATACAACAACATGTCCCTTTCCCATAAAATCACTCTTATTTTATAGCATAACTCCTTGATCATATGCATAGGTTGACATTGAATATACTTTGCTATCTTCACTTTGGTTGGTTTGTGTTGTCTTGGACCTGACTTCACAAGAGCACCGGAGCGAAGCAGGAACAACAGAGACTTAAGGAAGTGATATAAAGGTATGTCACTTATTCCTTCTTATCAATAGATTCAATGACTACAACTTAGGGAAAGAGTCGTGTCCTGTCCTATTTTGTTCTAGATCCAGGTGGATCTAGGGAGATCTATTAGTGTCCGCACCTACCGATTTGTCCGATAACAGCGGGATCGAAATGTAACCCATTCTCATCAACAATGTAGCCCAAGTATTGGACCATGTGCATGCCAAAGGAATTTTTTTCCAAGTTGGCATATAGATTGTGCTACTGCAGAGTGATCAAAACCTGCTAAATATTCTGCATGTGCTCCTCCCAAGTTATGCTGAAGATGAAGATGTCATCCAAATATACCACCACAAAAGTTTTGGTGAAGGGTCTCAATACATCATCCATCAACCGCATGAAAGTGGCTGGTGCATTTTTTAGGCCAAAGGGCATGAACAACCATTTGAAGAGACCTTCTTTAGATTTGAAAGTTGTCTTCCAGACATCAGTTGGTTCAATGGGAACTTGGTGGTAACCATAATTCAGGTCAATCTTGCTGAAGAACTTTTCCCCCTTGATTTGGTCAAGAAGGTCATCAATCCTGGGAATTGGGTACTAGTTTATGACTGTGATTTTTTTTTAATTTGCTGTAATCAATGTTGAGTCGCCAGGTCCCATCCTTCTTCTACACTAGTACAATCGTGATTCCATAAGGGGAGGAGTTGGGTTTGATGTTCCCCTTTTGAATAAGCTCTTGGATATGACGCTTGATTTCATTATTTTCCATCAGCGAGTGATGATAGATTGGTCCATTAGGCAGAGGTGCACCAGGGGTTAGATCAATTGGATGCTTGACTTGGAAGTGCGTCGGTACCCTGGTGGGTGAGGAGAAGATGTCTCTGTACACTTCTATGATCTCATCCACTTGCGTTTTCTGCAAAGAGAGGTTTTGTGTATAGGCCACGGATGTGGTGATGACCTTCTTCTTACTGTGAGAATGGATCACAAAGAAGACAAACTTCCCAGTCTCTGAAATGACCTTGTTGCATTGCATAGCAGAGATTAAAGAAATAGCAATAAGCGGCGCTAGGTCTGGTATCGTGTACAATTGTCTACCCAAAGTAATAATAAAACCATGGGGTCTAGACTCATACATAGCATGATGCTTCCACAAATATGGTTTTCCTAAAATAACATCACAAAATTCAAGGGGAGAAATATCAAAAAATACCTCATCTTTGAAGGGCTTGATGGAGTAGGGAAGACGACATTATTGGTTGACACAAAGATCTCTTCCTTGGTGAAGCCAACCGATGTTGTAGGGTTGGGGGTATAGTGTCTTTGGCAGGTCCAGTTTCTTGATGAACTCTATTGAGATTATCTTCTTCTAACTGCCGCTATAAAAAATGAAATGAAGTGGAGCCCCCTTTACCCACATCTGTGAGTGAAAGAGGATTTCCCCCTCTTCTAGTTCTTCTGGTTCGTTTGGCTGGACTTTGGTGGTAGCGATAGTGGAATTGGATTCAACATCGATAATCTACTTCCCTCCTTATGGATTTTATTTAGAATAAGAATCAACCTCTGACTCGGAAGGATTCATATTTACCAAGAGTGATTGCTTGGAGTGACATTATCCAGTTTTGTGCCAAGGGATTTTATGGTATTCACACCATTTTCCCGTGTCCTTCTTCGTCTTCTCATTGCCCTTCTTGTGTTGAGGATTGGACTGGTTGTCCTGAGAGTGGCCATATTTTATCTATCCCTTAATGTGTGGGTTGGGGCCACATTTTCCATTCTCCATCTATGAGGATTTTGCATATCCAAACTCTCGCCTCTTCTGCTTAAATTTCTACTCAATCTTGACAACATATCTATAAGCCTTACCCAATGAAGCGATGTCCATAAAATCCATTTCTGTTTGAATGTATCTATGCAAATAACCATGGTATTTGAGCACCATATATCACTCAGAGTCTTTGATACCCAACTTGGTGCACACAGTATGGAAAATATTGGTGAAATGTGGTACTGTCTTGTCCCTTTCTTGACGCAGGGTGGTCCATCTGGTGTACTGGTCCTCGTAGCTTCCAACAGGGTAGTATTGCTATTTAATGGCATCCTGGAAGGAATCCCATGTAGGGTTAACCACAAATATTGCAGATTCCTCTATGGCCCTTTTCTCAGAGTAAGTATCCCACTAGTCCTTAACATTGGGGATGACCTTGAGGAGTGCAAAAGTAATCTTTTCCCTATCGGAAAAATTATGGACCGAAAAATACCCTTCGAGCTGATTCAACCATTTATCTACAACATCCGCATTTATCAGTCCTTTAAATAATGGAATATAAAAATTTACTTGTACCTTGAAGGGGGTTTCATGGTCTCTTGATGAAGATGCTTCTCCTGTGGGAAACTGCCTAAGGATCTACGCAAAGTTGTCCATAATTTTGTTCCTTTTTTGTGCAAGGGATTCATCGAGAAACATTTTGAAAGGATATCCTGCTCCATCATATTTATTTTTCTCTCCCATGGGTTTTTTTTGGGCTCGATGTGGCCGATCTTGCAACGGCTCGATTGGTTCGAGTCCCAACTTCTTGTACCTAGATCTTGTCGGGGACATGCATGAAGAAAAATAAATGAAGAGAAGACCACTCTGCTACCACTAATCTGGATTTAGGAGAAGAACGAATTGATTAATAGACTGAATACAATAAACACAAAGATATGGAGAACAAAAAAAATATTCAGTGAACAATATATTCTATTGAATAAATGAAATAGGCTGAAATTATAAAACTGCAAAACTAAAACACTTGCTCGAATGGTGGTAGCTATCTCTGAGAAGAGATGTGGCTGCTATGCAATCCTTCTGAGTAGAATGAATACAATGAGGATCCAAAGGCCTTTTTTGTATTACTCATGAATTCCAAAACCCTAGACATCCAAAAACCTAACCGTAGGAGATGAAACGCCAAAAGTTATGTGGGCCCCTATGGGTAAGTTGGCATCTCAACTTCCCAGGGTCGTAACTTTTGCATACGACCTTCGTTTTAGGCATGTGATAGCCCATTGGAAAGGTATTTTAAAGAGATACACATTATGCCATCAAACTCTAACTTTGTCTATATTTTGACTGTGGTGAGCCAAAAAAACACTGTTAAAGGCCCCTAAACAACCGTGGAAGTACAACAAGATGTGCTGACATGAAGACATGAAAACATACAAAATAGGCCAGTTGGATTAGATGGGAAGCCACAAGTATCCACCTGGAATATTTGTAGGGCTTCAGACAACCCCAGAAGTGTAGAACCCACAATTACAAATAAGTACAAAAGAGCGTGTTGAACTAAAAAATGACAAGAGGAGCCAGTTGGAATAGGTGGGTGGCCACCAATATCCACCTGGATCATTATAGAATATACTTGAAAGTACCATGTTACTATCTCCATATGTGTGATTAATGGAGGCTAATATGGCATATAATCAATACCATGGTGGTCAATAAGGTAGGTCAACTTGAGGGAGGCATAACTTCCACATAAGAGATCCTAGTGATTTTATTTTCACACGGTTGGAAAAGTATTGATGTGTAGAATAACATCCAGGGGATGGGAGCTATGATTGAAAATTTTTGACCCCAAAATAGTCATTTGATGCCTCAAAATAACTCTAGAAGGTTTCAGACCCTGAATCTCCAAATTGGGACATGTCTCTAAAAAAGGCCATGTGAGTTGAGGATCATGTATTCATTATTAAGGACATGTGAAATGTGATATATGGATGTATTTGAGTATTTTGAGGAGGTTATCCTATTCTTTAAGAATTTATTGTGTAACTCATCTCTCTTATCTACCTTGGAATTGTGCTCCATGCTCACATTGGTGTTCATGGTGTGTATTTCTAGTTTATTATGATATTTTAATGTTTTGGAACATAACATTTGGTATCAGAGCATCAATCCTAGGGTTCTTCTTCTTCAAGAGAGTCCTCTTGGAATTTTCTCTATAACTTTTTTTCTAAAACGTTTCAAACTACGATATTTCTAGAATACTGACAATACATATCCATTTTTTCTTGATAAACCTTTCAATTTTTGGGTCATTATCCTTTTGGTGATACATCCCATGGAAGGAAGGGCATTTTACTAGCCCTAAAATTAGTCTCAAGCGAGTCATTTTGGGAAATTCACTATGTATTTTTTTTTGGTGATGTTTTAGACTGTAAAATTTGCAGAATACTATGAAAACATAGCAAAAATTGTTGGGTCAATATTTCAGGCTCTGGATCAATTTAATTTTTGAGATACATTCTATGGAAGTTATGGATTTTCACTAGCCCTAAATTCAATATCAAATAAGTCATTTTAGGAAATTTTCTATAACTTTTGTTTGGTGGTTTTCAAGCTGTGAATTTTTCAAGCTCCCGAGGAGATATATCTAAGTATGTGTGATAAAATTTTCAGATATCATAGCATTTTGATGTGTGAGATATAGTCTTTGTAAGGTAGGGATATTTGACTAGTCTTATAACTAGTCTCAAACATGTGTTCTAGGTAACAAAACCATTTATTCTTCATTAAATATCCAAATTTAGTGCCATCAATTGCAATGTAAATAGGTCAGTCCATATTTTTTCTGGTACAAATTTCAGAATCAGATATTAAATATTGGACATGTGGTATTCTATACAAGTTTGCTCTCTAGAAAATGCTGAAAAATCAGAAAGGTTTGGGAAATTTGCCATAACTTTCACTTGGCACATAAAATTTTGTTCATACCTATGGCATTACATAGAAGAAATATCATATTACTATAGGCTGAAATTTTAGACTTGGAAGTTCCAAAATTTCAAAAATACAACAAAGAAAGGTTGGCTAGAAGGACATACTCTAAATTATGGTTTCAAATGTATGTTCACTTAAAATTATCATAACGTTTGATTGGGATCTCCGATTTGGGTGATTTAAAATCCATTGGAAAGAGAAAACATATAATATCATATTGGAAAAGTTATTATAACTATTTTATATCATTATCCTTAATATACAAAGGTTGTAAGTTTAGGTTTAGGGTTAGACCTCAATTAAGAATCAATGACAATACCTAAATTTGCAGGAGATGGAGATAAAGATGAAATCAATCCTATAGAATGGTTGAGGTTGGTAAATAAATATGATAGGAATCCTTTGACAAAAAAAAAGTTATTTTTTTGGTGAAGCTCAGTAGTGGTGGATGAGTATTTATTTTGATATTAGATGGAACACCACATGGGAAGAATTTGAAGAAATCTTCTCAAATAAATGAATTAGGGATACAAAAATGGAGGAAATGTATAAAATTCAAGAGGAGTTAAAAGGAGAAAAAGAATATATCAATAAGAAGAGTGATGAACTATATAAGATATGATACCTTAATGAAGAACTCATTAAAGAAGTTCAAAAATTAAAACAAGGAAAGACTAGCAAAGGAAATCGGGAAAAGGATGAGTCAAGGGAATAATTAAAAAATAAAGATGAAGAGATATGTAGATTATGAAACCATCATAAAAAACTACTGGATGAGGTTAAGAGATTGAAATAAGAAAAGAAGAATTATCAAAATCGAGAAGAAACAAGGATTTTGGATGAAGAATCTACCAAGCGAATTGAAGAGGAAATTTGCAAGAAGGTTGAAGAATCCCTAAATACTAATGAGGTAAAATCAGAAATGCAATCCAGAATTGAAGGACGTCGAAATTTTATAAATGGGGTGACATTTCAGCTTCAAAAGGAGAAAGAAGACAATATTCAAGAAGGTCACTAGAAGTTAGTTGAAGAAGTTGAACTGCATCTAGAGGATGCACATGCCAAATATGATGTTATTATCTACAAAGATAGAGTAATTAAAGACCAATAAAAGAGGATAGAGTATGCCATTATCTCTAAAAAGAACATAGGTGAAATGCATGTGCAGAGTGAAGGAGAAATGTGAGACCATATTGACATCCTCATTACCAAGAAAGATGTCAAGAAAGACAAGATGGTCAATATCAACATTATCAAGGAAGAAGATGGAATACTTGTAAATATTCATGGAACAAGGGATCACAAAACCACTCTTCAAAAAGCTATTATCATAGGACAACAACCACTACAAATTGGAGAATTTACAAAAATAATACATGGAATCAAAGGAAAGAAAGTTATGCAACAACTTGCCACCAAGGATTAAGACCAAAAATAATTGATTTTGGATGGATGGATCATCATCAATGGAATGAAGAAGGAAGGAAAATAAGAAAAATATATTACTTGGTTTCATCACATGTGAAGCCTTTAATTGAAAATATTTGAGGGAAAATATTTTTTGAGGGTAATATGTTATGACCCAAGGGGGGAATATTGTTAGTGTTACCCTTGACTCAAGAATGAGTCAAAGTGGTTAAGTTCTAAGAACATGGTGTAGGGCACATGGTATTGATGGCCCATGTTTTTGTATTCCGGATAATGCATGTGAAGAAGCCTTTATAAGGCTTGTAAGGCTTCATTGTAAAGTGGCCTAGAGGTGAGCGATGGCTAGTTCACTTGGATCAAATTGGCCAGTTTAGGTCAAGGTTAATAATAGATCTATTATTAGGATGGTTTCCCCGTAGGGGTTTTCCAAGATAAATGTGTGTTTATGTGTATGGTTGCTTGTGTATTATTATTTTTCTCTCACAAATATATTTTATTATGCTTGTTTAAAACCCAACAATTGGTTAAATATATATGATTTGACCCCAAGGGGGGCATTGATGGGAATAAATGTACATGTAATGTGTAAATGTACATGTAATAGGGTCAAACTAATATTAAATGGGCCTTATGTGTGTTGATGATTACAACTACGTGAGACATCCTCTAGGACACAGACTGAGTGAGTCAGCCTGTGAAAGAGCCCATGCATTGGGTGTGCCCATGAGATGGGTATGTCGTTCCTCTTTGAGACATAGATGGAATGTTGTGTGCCCCTATGTAGGGAAGATTCCCATGAGCTGGGTTTGTTGTTCTCTCTGAGACGGATATGGAATGTTGTGTTCCCCTGAGAAGGGAAGATGCCCATGAGATGGGTGTGTCATTTGAGATGAAACAATGTGTACCCCTGTGAGGGGTGAAGGAGCCCATGTGATGGGTTTAATGTTCTCCTCTGTGTAGAGATTTGAGATGATGTGATACTCCAGATGATTCTCCTATGATACTCAATGAGATAGAGATCTATTGAGTAGGACGTCCCTGTGGCTGAGCACAGGTGGACGTGATCCTAGTGGCTGAGCACTAGTGAATGTGTGTCTAGATGATTCTCTTGTGAGACTCAATGAGATAGAGATATATTGATTTGGAAATTCTTGTGGATGAACATAGGTGGATGTGCCCCTAGTGGCTGAGCACTAGTGGGATTTCAGCAAGTACAAGTTCTAGGGATGAAGTGCGCACCTCTGTTGGGCACTAGCCTTCTAGGTTTTTGAGATCACCCTTTTGTGTGCTAGGTTTATGGTGTGGGAGGTATTTCTCTTGGGAATATAGAAAAGGATTGGCTGTGTTTTCTTCCCTTGTTGAGAATGGTTTCCTAGGATATTTCTTATGTTCTTGTGCATGATATTTACTCTTGTGATCTTAGTTATTGCAACAAATTGTTAATGGTGTAGCTGCATTTGTCTATGGTTCAAGTAAATGATAAAAATGAATTAAACCTCATACTTGAGCCTAGCATAGTGAAAATGAAACATGGTATCAAAGCATAGGTATTGAATAAGCCATTGTACAATCCTTCAAAGAAATCCGTCCTCTTTTTTCATAACCGTATGACCCTCCTAGGGTTTCCAGAAATTTCGTACGACCCTTCCTCTCCCTCTTTTTTAGTTTCAACTCTTAATACTTGTAAGTTGGGGATAAATTTGGAATAGGAGAGTACAAACTCCTCCAATTCACCTATAGAGACTCTCATAGTGAAATTATGAGAATTTTGAATATTTGGCCCTAGGGTTTCACAATTTTTTGCATATTTTTGGCTTTAGGGTTTCTGCAGCTCATTGAAGGAACTTTTCAGCACACCAGTATTATTGTGACTCTCTTAAGGCTTATTGTTGGCAGTCATAAGCCCAAAAAAACCTAATACTTACATCCTAGCCTATCCGTTAGGTTTTCTAGCCCACTTGGAAAGGGTTTGTGAAGAATATGAAAATATGAAGAACATAACCTTGGTGGAAGATAAGCTTGATGGGTCAAGCAACTTCAGTTCCTGAAAGTCAATAATTTAGATCACCCTTGAAGAGGATTACCTATTGAGTGTGATACAAAAGGCTTTATGAGAGATAACTACCGATGAAGAGAAGGAAGAAATTAAAGAAGATGACATTAAGGCAAGGAATATAATCATCTACTCAGTAAGAGATCATCTCCTACCTCGTATTGCCAACCTGAATATAGCTTATGAAATGTATGAATCATTGAATAATAATTTTGAGAATGACAACACCCCCAGAGATATTACATTGAAGGGCCAAATTCAAAGTATCAATATGACAAAAGGTGACACCGTTGCTGCCTTATTTACGAAGATGTCAGAGATCAGAGATCAACTAGGTGCCATTGGAGAAATCATATCTGACAGAGAACTTGTTTTGAACACTCTCAATAATCTTCCAAAAACATTGGGAACCATTTCTTCAAAGTATTAGTGGAAGAGAAAAGCTACCTACTTTTGATCGTCTGTGGACAAAATGTACCTAAGAAGAAATCAAACTTAGAGCTAGAGGAGTGGAAGACTTCCCTCCCGATGAAAATCATGGTCTTGCACTTCATACAGAGAAAGGAGGAATATTTAAAAGAAACTTCAGGAAAACATTCAAAGATGAGAATACTTCATCAACTTCAGGTTATGATTAGAGAAGAGACATGAAAAATATCCAGTGCTTCAGATGTGACAAGTATGGACACTATGCGAGAAATTGTCCTACCAGAAAGAAAGGAAGACAATATGCTTCCACTGCTGACATTGATCCAGACCCACCTCAAAAGGATGAAGACAAGAGAGATGAGGATTAATTCCTCTAAACCAAATGAAAGATTGAGTATGACTGCAAACTAAGGTAATTTGTTTGATTTAATCATTAAACCTGTAGTTGATTGCATCTTTGATAGTGAAGGGTATTATCCCTAGTGTGGGAGCCCTCATGACTTGGACCATTATCCCTAGTATGGGAGTCCAAAATTTATTGATTGATTATTATTCTAGTATAGGAGGCCATCCCTATGAGAGACCATCTTGGTTATTATCCTAGTACGAAGGTCATCAAAATACTGTAGAATCAATAGAGAACCTGAGAATACATGAGACATCTCCAGGTTAGCAAACAGGAAAAGGAAGATATCTATCCTTCAGACTTCAGAGGGAGTTACTTGACTCAGAGGGAGTCAAACTATTTGAGAAGAAGGAAGAGACATTACCTTCTCCCCTTCAATAGTTCAGAGGGAGACAACCATTGATCCAGTTGATTCAGTTGCTCCAGTTGATATGACTAGAGACATTGCAGTAGGCCATAAAAGGCCTTTTTGGGCTCGAAAAACTATGCAAGAGGTAGAGGGACATGCAACCCCTCAAGGAACATCCCGAGAGAGAAAGAGACCAAAGAGATTTTCAAGCTACTTTTCAGCCATGAGTCACATCATTGATTCTGAGCCTTCTTGTGATGGAGAAGTGATGGGTGAGAAGGTATGGAAAGATGGCATGACAGAAGAATATCGGTCTATCTTGAAGAATGATGTATGGGATATTGTTCTGATACCATAAGGGAAGTCTGTGGTGACTTCCAATTGGATCTATAAGATAAAGCATGCAACTGATGGAAGTGTCGATAAATACAAAACAAGATTTCAGATTTGTAGCCAAAGGATTATCACAAGTAGAGGGAGTTGACTATGATGAGACATTTACTCCAGTAGCCCGATACACTTCCATCCGTACCATCATTGCACTAGCTACATCCATGATTTGGAAGCTACATCAGATGGATGTAAAGACAACCTTTCTCAATGATGAGATTGAGGAAGAAGTTTATATCGAGCAACTAGAAGGATTCATGATACACAATGAGAAATATCATGTGTGCAGGTTGAAGAAATCCATGTATGGACTAAAGAAAGAACTTCGTTCTTGGTATGATAAAATGGATGGATTCTTGATGAGTTTGGGATTCAACAAGAGTTTTGTTGATCCAAACCTATATTATCATATTGTTGGTAACAAGTGCCTAATCTTGGTCCTATATATGGATGACTTAATCTTCACCGGTTCAGAAATACTTATTGCTGAATACAAGCGAGCATTGACTTATGAATTTGAGATGAAGGATCTGGGTATGTTGCACTACTTATTGAGACTAGAAGTATGGTAGAGAACTAATGATATTTTGTTGAGTCAAGGAAAATATACAATGGAGATATTGAAGAAGTTTGGTATGACAGAGTGCAAATCCATGCCTACACCGATGGTGATGGATTTGAAGAAAATAAATGATGCTTACACTGATTCAGATGATATTGATCCACATTTGTATCGACAACTGATTGGATCATTGATGTATCTGGTTAACACTAGACCTAATATATGTTATGCAGTGAATTTTCTTAGTCAGTTCATGATTTAGCCGAGACAGACTCACTAGATAGCAACAAAGCATGTATTGAGATATCTATGAGGCACAATTGGATATGGTGTGAGATATGCCTCTAGTGTAGACTTGATCTTGCAGAGATATACCAATGCAGATTGGGCAGGGAGTGAAGTGGACCAGAAGAGCACATCCTGTTGTTGTTTTACCTTGGGGTCTGCCACGGGTTCTTAGTGCAGTAGGAAACAAATATCTCTGGCCTTGAGTACCGCATAAGCATATTATATAGCATTGAGTGTGGTATTCCATGAAGCAGTGTGGATTCACTAGCTCCTGAAATATTTATTTGATCATGAGATGGATCCTACCATTATTCATTGTGATAAATAGATATGTGTGAAGCTCTCTGAGAACCTCGTGTTTCACGATAGATCGAAACAAATTGAGATAAAATATCATTATATCAAAGACATGGTGTAGAGGAAATAAGTACAGGTGAATACCTTCCTACACATGAGAAGATTGAAAATATATTCACTAAAGTTCTTGCCAAGATGAAGTTCGAGTACTTCCGTGAGAGACTTGGCCTGGTGGAGAATACCTCCCTAACTGAGAGGGAGTGTTGATGATTACAACCAAGACAAAGTTTGAGTACTTTCATGAGAGACTTGGCCTGGTGGAGAATGCCTCCCTAGATGAGAGGGAGTGTTGATGATTACAACTATGTGAGACAACCTCAAGGACACAGACTTAGTGAGTCAACCTGTGAGAGAGCCCATGAGTTGGGTGTGCCCATGAGATGGTTGTGTCGTTCCTCTGTAATATAGAGATGGAACATTGTGTGCCCCTATGTAGGGAATATTCCCATGAGTTGGGTGTGTCATTCTCTCTGAGACAGAAATGGAACGTTTTGTGCCCCTGATAAGGGAAGATGCCCATGATATGAGTGTGTCATTTGAGATGAAACTATGTGTACCCCTGTGAGGGGTGAAGGATCCCATGTGATGGGTTTACTATTCTCCTCTTTGTAGAGTGTTGAGACGATGTGATAATCCAGATGATTCTCCCATGAGACTCAGTGAGATAGAGATCTGTTGAGTAGGACGTACCTGTGGCTGAGCACTAGTGAGTGTGTGTCCAGATGATTCTCCTGTGAGACTTAGTGAGATAGAGATATGTTGACTTGGATGTCCCTATGGATGAGCATAGGTGGACGTGCCTCTAGTGTCTATGAACTAGTGGGTGTGTGAGATCCCTTGCTATATTGTCTGAAAGTAACCCTAATTGTGATGTAAAGGGTACATGTCAGCCCCACCATAAAGTGAAAGATAATTAATGTAAAAGATAATTAATATGGTAATTATTAATTATATTCTAAGTTATTGAGGTCAGCCCTATTGTTCCAATAGACACCACTTTTGATGTGTCCACTCTAATATAAATTAAGGTGATTTCCCCATTGAGAAAACACAACACACATGTGATTTTGGAAATTTCAGCAAGTACAAGTTTTAGGGCTGAAGTGCGCACATCTCTTGGGCGCTATCCTTCTAGGTTTTTGAGAGCACACTTTTGTGTGCTAGGTTTATGGTGTGGGAGGTATTTCTCTTGAGAATATAACAAAGGATTGGTTGGGTTTTCTTCCCTTGTTGAGAAGGGTTTCCTAGGATATTTCTTGTGTTCTTGTGCATGGTATTTCTTCTTGTGGTCTTGGTTATTGCAACAAATTGTTAATGGTGTAGCTGCATTTGTCTATGGTTCAAGTAAATGCTAAAATTGAATTAAACCTCATGCTTGAGCCTAGCATAGTGAAAATTCAATAATGTGTAGTGTGTGAATAGGCATATATAGAGATCATGTATTCATTATTGAGGACATGTGAGTTGTGATGTATGAATGTAGTTGGGTATTTGGAGGAGGTTATCCTATTCTTTAAGGATTGTGTAAATTATCTCTCTTATCTATATTGGAGCTGTGCTTCATGCTTAAATTGGTGTACATGGTGTGTACTTATGGTTTATTATGATATTTTAGTGTTTTGGAATGTAATATCAAATTTTTTTTCAGTTTTGTGTTGATCATGACCAACCTTGTACCATTCTTGGGACTTGTTCAATGTCTCCTATACTTACAAATATATTTACCTAAAAATTTTAACAAAATTTTCAACTTTCAATGCTTCCCCTTTGATGTCTTCCTTCACTCCTCCTTATTATACATATATAACATATAATGGCGAAGGTGGTAAATACCCAAAGAAAGTTTCAAAAGGTGACTTATGTGTAGAAGTATGAACTACT